>ML780742.1:272833-293225 GCA_009831015.1 Picea engelmannii
ATGATCTGCCTTGGAAGATGGACAATTGAAGCTGGAAAAGATACACACTAGCCAAAATCCTGCAGACATGTTAACAAAGGGAGTAACCAGGGAGAAACTGAGTTCTTGCTCAGTTTCAATTGGTCTTCAAGAATGAAGATGAAAATGAGAAATTTGCCAGGTCCAAGAAGGCTCAGAGTCCAGAATATACAGTAGTGGTGGATTTGTTGAGATCAGTCTCCAAGTGGGAGATTATTGGTTGTGGAGCCTGATTATCTTCCCGATTCATAGGTCCTTGCTTTCAGTCGTGTTTATACCCCATGAAGTATTTACACCCTAGAAGTATGTACACTCTTCCACGCGGGGGAGTGCATAGGGGGGGTACCCCCTCTGCAGGGTCCGGGGGGGATATCCCCCCGACTGGGGGGTCTGGGGGCAAGCAAGCCCCCAGTAGGGGTTCAGGGGCAGTGTCCCTCGATGGGGGTTCGGGGGCGAATCCCACGAAGCAAAAATTGCCTTGTAAAAGTATATTGTAATTTTATTGTAAATCTGGACCGTTCATTATAAGGTCACATATCTAACAGTAGAGATTATGTTAGGGTTTTTTGCCCTAGAAGGAAACCCTCTTTTATGAGGGAAATGTATTGTGGCTATGGATGATGGTGAATATTGTATTCTGAGAGAGGAGACTGTGAGAGAAAGAAGAGGAAGTTACAGCGGGTTTTGTTGTAGGTTGTATCCCTTCATTTGTTGGATAATAATAAAGGAAGGACCTGGCAATTTCTATGGTGGACGTAGCCCACACTGGGTGAACCACATAAATCTGTGTCTCTCTTGTATTGTGTGTCTTCTGTTTTTTGTTTCTACATTTTTTTTATTTTATTGCTTCGCGATCCTGTTTTTCTAACATTCCTTAGTCAAAAGGATCATGTAGTATGTTATGAAACTAGAAAATTAAAAGAGCGTCAGAGGAATTATGCCACACACAATATAGAGTTGGCAGTCATTGTACATGCATTAAAAATGTGGAGATATTACGTCATGGGGAGGATATTTGAGCTAAGAATAGACCACTATGGTCTGAAACATTTATTTGTACAACCATTATTAAATGTTAGGAAAAATAGATGGATGGAATTTCTTAGTGAGTAGGATTTTGAAATCTAACATATCAAAGGAAAATAAAATCAGGTGGTTGATGCACTCAGTAGAAGAGCTCATGAAGTGCATATTTCAGCCATCAACATGTACAAGACAGAATTAAAAGATAAAATTCTTGAAGCAGCAAATTCAGATCAGTTTTATTTACAAATAAAAGAAAATTTACAGCAAGGCAATCTACAACAGAAATTTAAAAGGAGGATGGAATCCTCTTGTACAAGGGAAAGGTGTATGTGCCCAATTCATTGGAGCTAAAAAATATAGTGCTAAGAGAAATGTACAATGTGTCATATGTTGGACACCCAAGATATCATAAATCCATTACAGTTGTAAGGAGCCAATACTTTTGGTCTAGAATGAAGAAACAAGTATCTAATTGCATAGCCTAGTGTCTACAGTGCTAGAAGGTAAAAACATAGCACAAACATCCAATGGGGCTGCTACAACGATTTTCATTCTAGAGTGAAAGTGGGAAGTAGTCACAATAGAATTTATTACAAAGCTTCCCAAAACAATAAACCAACATGATTCCATCATGGTGGTGGTGGACAAATTGACTAAGGCGACGCATTTTATTCTTGTAAAGACAACACACATGGAAACAAACATTGCAAAGATTTACATGAAGGAAGTTTCCAGGCTACATGTAGTGCCTAAGGAAATAGTTTCATACAGAGATTCCAAGTTTAAATCCAAGTTCTAGCAAGGTTTATTCAAAGGCTTTGGAACAAATTTGAATCTTAGTACAACATATCATCCAGAGTCATATAGGAAAATAGAAAGGACCGATAGGATAATTGAAGATATGCTCAGGATGTATATGATGACCCAACCATCAAAATGGGAATATTATATTCACTTAATGGAGTTTGCCTATAATAATGGGTATCAAGCCTCATTAAAAATGAGTCCATTTAAAGATTTGTATGGCAGGAAATGTAATACACCAGTGAGTTGGGATAACCCAGCATACAAATCTATCATTAGGCCATATTTTTTAAAGGAAATGGAAGAGCATATGACAAGGATCGGGTAGAATTTAAAGGCTTCTTAGGACAAGAAGAAAATTTATGTAGACAATAATAAAGTTTTCAGGGATTTTAAAGTGGGAAAACATGTATTTCTTAAAGTGAAAGTGAAAAGAAGTTCAATAAAATTGGGTTGCTTCCCAAAGTTGACAGCAAGACAGTGTGGGTCTTTTGAAGTATTAGAGAAGATAGGGTCAGTTGCATACATGATAGCATTGTATGCATCTATGAGAGTGCATAATGTTGTTCATGTATCATTATTAAATAAATATGTGCCTGGCCCTAACCACTTAATTGATTGGATTGTGATTCATGTGGAAAATGAAGGGGATTTACAGGTGGAACTAGTATGCATCCTAGATCGAAAATTCAAAGTGCTCTGCAACAAATCCATTGGGTTGGTAAAAGTTCAATGGACCTACTACGGTCCTAAAGATGCAACATGGGATCATGAAGAAACTATGTGGGAGGAATACCCACAACTTTGTTTTTCAATTTTGGCAAAAACAAAAGTTGAAAAATGCATAAACTCCATTTTTTGGAAGCTAGTTTCTGAAACCCCATCTCAGAAATTCTTGGTCACTTATGATGATATCTCTCATAAAATAATGGTGCAGCCCGATGGAATGAAGGCAGAGAAGGGGGTGCATTCCTTGGCTTAGCAGGTTGAGAAGAATGAGATATTTTGGTTGGGACTGTTGTTGGAGGGTAAAAATTGCATAATTTTGTTTTATTTTCTGAATATTGTGATATAAATTTGTATATGTATTTCGGAAATGGTTTTGTGCATCAAGGATTATGCACAATTGTAAGGGATGGGGAATGTAACACCCTCACTATAATCCCCAGTTTAATTAATGCATAATGTAAATATGAATGTGGTTGTGGCCAAGCGATGTAATATACGAAATGTATTTTCTAGTTTTTAATAAATATAATGTGATACCAGTTGTCGGGAATATGTAAAGAGATGGGGGTTGAGTTCTCCACAAGAGAACATGGTGCCTAAGAGGGGCTCAAGGGGGGAATTAATTATGGGTATTAATCCAAACCCATTTTCCTAAATTTTATCATCATTTGTGGAAACCTTATATTTATGCTTGAGTGTGTGAGAGCCCAATCATTAAACTCGTGTGATAGGGTGGGTGTGAGAATCGCATCCCATAATTATTGGAAAGCTTGGGGAAGAAGCAATCAACATTGGGTAGAGTGAGAAGTCAATGATCTTGGGAAAATAGAGGAAATTTGTATGGGGGTTAGAGGCAGTTTGGACACATTCAGTCTAGTATGAACAACAAGCAGAGGGAAAGGGAAAAAAAAAGAGCACATAGCTAGAGCAAGGAGGCGGGGAGAATTTAGGAGCACGATGGAGAATTTTTTAAGCGTATTGGAGTTGGAAGTTGAAGAACCAATATGTCAGGCCTGAAGGGTGAACTCTTGAGTGAGTTGCATTATAGTAGCAACTGTTTTTTGTTGATTACTAGTAACTTCTTGGCAATGAGTTCCCTGGAGTTCTCGGCAGAGAGATTCCTAGTTGCATGTGCAAGAGAGACCCTGATAAATGAATGGGACGCCTGATGGAATGAGAGCAGTGAAAGGGTGCATTCCTTGGGTTGATAAATACAAGGGGAAGAGAGGTGGAAGGAATTTAGGATAGTTGCAGGAGAATTCTAGTGGTTGTGTGTTAGTGAGCTATGAGTGGATTGTGAGAGTCACCCTTCTTTTGTGGATTCCTAACTCCAGCTCGGGGGTGACTTGTTATTGAGACTTAGAACAAAAAGTATATGGTTGGGTGGAACGTCCTTCTCAAGCAGTTGGTTTCATAAACATTTTATAAAAGATAAGTGTTTATTTATTTCCTGAGTTATTTGCCAAGTTTAATGGTTGTGCTTAACTTTGTGTATGTGAATGGTTATTGTTGTTGTGAATGAGTTAATTACTACATTTCTAGTTCATTTAGCATGTTGTAGATGCATTTCATTATGGGTATCAAAATCTGGTCTAAAATATAAATTAAATCGTAGTTGGTAAGCTACAGTAAACAAATTAGTAAAAAAATTGATTTTAATGTGTGTATTCCGCAAGTAGCATTCCCTAGTTGAGTTGGGGGATGTTACAAGTAGTAAAACTTTTTCCATGAGTCAAAAACATTGACTAGGAGACAATGATGACCACCAAGGTGAAAAAAGTATAAATTCAAATCATCATGATTCATAATCTAATTCAATCCATGATCATCATTTTCATGACCAAATAATTGACATTATCACTCCATATGAAGTGTCATAATAATGTACCTCGGTATGCAATGCACCACATTATCTAATGTGAGTAAGTTGAGCATGTAATGGAAGGAATCTGTGGGAAATTGTCTCTGGAAAGTCTGGAATGTCATCATTGGAATTGTTGTTTGAAATGTGAATCATGGAGAAATAATCTCCTCTAGTTACGCTTAGAAGTGAGGTAAATAATACCAAAATGAAAGTGTTATGCCATCATTTCATCAATGAATTTAAATGAGAACAAAATCATCACAATCACAATGTTACCGAGAATAGGTTTATTTCAGGCTGCCCAAAAATCAAATTTATCAAAATTTCATTTTGAAAATAAATTAGGTGATGTAACAACCCTCTAGTTGTTAATATTTTTATGGTACCCATGGTAAACCCTAGAAACTTTAGGGCACAAGGCCAATCAACAATAGGGCTCGAAGCCATTACAATAATATGCTCGTTAGGAGCTCAACGCGTCACTTATAGGAATTGAAACCAGATGGGGATGATAACAATCATTCCTCCCAACCACCAAAGTTAAATCCAATTTACCTCGCAACCAAACAATAATACATATGATATACTCAGTTTATTTATTGATCTAAGATTGTCTTATAAGGCATACAAAGATATTTAAATTTCTCTTTTAACTGTCAAAGTAACACCCTTACTCTGGATTAACTTATCATATTAGCAATGCTCCTTATTAGTCCCTGCCGAAGGACTGGGACTATAGCATTGATTTTTCCCTTTGACTTTGTATTAGTTTCTTGTTGACTTTAAATTTGTGTGCTATATCCAATGTGTAACATAGGAAATCAATATATGTATTTTTTTAAATAATAAAAAAACATATTTTTCTAAAATTTAATTGCATAATATCTTTGATGTCTTATTGCAGGCTTCGCATCATTCAATGTATAAAATTGATTACACAATTAATGGGTTTTCCAATTTGACAAGGATGTTGGGTTGTCATTCATTTATACCGCTCAAAATTACAATAACTAGGAGATATGACCTCGCATATTGTCCAACATTGTAATGCTATAAATAAAATTCATTTATTGAGCTGTAAAATATTTAGTGTGTATTATAGTATATGAAAGCACAAAACATCTATTGTACTAAGTTTTCACAAAAATTTAACCCTACATTAATGCACATGGTTGCAATGTATGACAACACTGTGGCCTTCACAAGAGGGCGCAGTGCATTAACGTTTCAACTGCAACTCTTCTAATTCACGTCCGCTAACAGGAGTCGCATGTCTCTGCTTTTATCAGTGATTTTTGCTCTCCTATTGGATCGTGGATTGATCTCCCATTGGCAGATTCTTTACCTCTAGGCTCTGCCTTCTATCATACGGAGTTTTCGATATAGTTAAGATTTATGTTGTGAGGAGGTTCATAGCTCGAATCTGATCGAGAACAAAATGGGGTCAATTACTATAATTTATTGGCGGTGGAGCTTGATGCAATATTAAAATTCCATAAAATTTATTTACAATATTAAATATCCATGAGTTTTCCCTTTGACTCTGTATTAGTTTCTTGTTGACTTTAAATTTGTGTGCTATATCCAATGTGTAACATAGGAAATCAATATATGTATTTTTTTAAATAATAAAAAAAACATATTTTTCTAAAATTTAATTGGTTAATATCTTTGATGTCTTATTGCAAGTCATTCAATGTATAAAATTGATTACACAATTAATGGATTTTCCAGTTTGACAAGAATGTTGGGTGCATAAATGTTAGATGATGAAGTAATATAAATGAGAAGCTATTGTGAATGTACTTGACATGTGTGCTATGTAGACTGGAGAGTACCATACCCATACTCATTTTAGGTGAGATGATCACAACTTTACTTGTTTTTATCAATTTTCAAATCTAATTAATAATATAAAAAACATTAAAAAGTTTTACCTTTTTTATTTAATTTCACAATTTATATAATTTAATCTTAATTAGTTTTAAATCATTATTATTATGAATTTTCAAACCCACCACCAAAAACAAAGTATATATATATATATATATATATATATATATATATATATATATATATATATATATATATATATATATATATATATATATACAATTTGCATTTTGCAATGAAATTGTATAATAAGGTTATACAACTAATTGTTATCGCATTTAAAAAATCATATTTAAACTTTATCATACTTATATTAAATTAATTTGAATTTTATGATTTGTGTGTATTCCAAACATAGTTGTATTAAATTCCAAACGTCAAAGTTATTCGTCATCAAATGGTATATGCCTATTAGATTTTAAATGTGGAAATTTTATTAGATTTTAAATGTGGAAATTTTGGTATAATTACTTAGTGCTTAGTTTATATATAATTTTTGTCATAATTACTTTATATATATATATAATAGTGAAAATAAGAAAATCTAAATTATTTTATTTTAATTATATTTTAAATATAATATTATCATTTATATAATATAATTATTATTTATTCTTCCTTTTACATCTTCATCACATGATAAAAATATGTAAATTTTAATAATAATAATTTTATTTTCATATTTTTAAAATTCTTTCATTTTTAAATAAACTAATTACATTCAATATTCTTAAATAAACTCAATATTTTTAAATAAATGAATTAAATAAACATTGAATGATTCATAAAATAATTAAATTATATTTTAAATATAATATTACCACTTATATATTATATAAGTGGTATTTGTTTTCCATTTTACATCCTCATCACATCATGAAATATGTTCATATAAATTTTAATAGAAAAAATTTTACTTCCATATTTTTAAAATTCTTTCATTCTTAAATAAACGAATTACATAAACATTGAATGGTTCCTAGGATATATAATTAGTTTATATCATCTTGTTAGTCCGGCCAGGCAATATAGCTTCTTCGCAAGTTCTCGATCTCTCTCTTTTATTGTAGGTTTGGTATCAATAAGAGTTGTGAGTCATGACTTGAAAATTGGGGAATTGGGGAATATATTACTGCATACAGTAAGTTAATTTCTTTTGTCAATGTAACTAGTTCTAAGTTTTTGATATCTGATGTATTGTAGGTTTGGTATTATTGAAAGACTCATTTTTTCTCTATAAATGTGTAAAAGGTTATTATCAAATTATATAGTTTTTTTAATATAAAAATTGATAAACTTTGAGTTGTTTGTGGCCACTTAAAGAACCCGCTCATTTCTTCTCCACAATATTGATAGACCCATGATTTCTTCTCATGGAATACAATACAAGTGAATGTTTTATTAATTTAATATATTTTAATTAATTGCTAAAATATATATATATATATATATATATATATATATATATATATATATATTATTTTTTATTTTTTATTTTTTTAATTAATTATTAATTTATATTTAGTNATATATATATATATATATATATATATATATATATATATATATATATATATATATATATATATATATATTATTTTTTATTTTTTATTTTTTTAATTAATTATTAATTTATATTTAGTTTTAGTTTTAATTGATTATTATTTTATATTTTTTTAGTTTTAGTTAATTAATTATACAATTATAAAATTTATTTTGAATTACCAATTTTTTTGGTTTGTGCTTATCCACTTTAAATGTGTAAAAGGTTATTATTAAATTATATTATTTTATTAATGAAAAAATTGATTAGATACTTTGCTTTGTCACTTAGAGAAAATATGGCACTCATTTCTCCTCCACTATATTAATAGTGGATCACAGGGGAGTGTTTTATTAATTTAATTGTTTTTAATTAATTGTTCATGTTTGTAGGTGGTATATTAATAGGTTTATTTTAGTTGATTATTAATTATGTTTTTTTTAGTTTTTAAGTGATTATTAATTTATTTATTTTTTAGTTTTAGTTGATTATTAATTTATATTTCTTTTAGTTTTAGTTAATTAATTATACAATTATAAGAAATTAATAAACTAGCAATTATAAATGTTCAACTTTACTTAACAAAATGAAGCAAAAGAATATTTAACTGAAATATTATTGTGTGCAATGTTTTGTTAAAAAAATTAAATTAAAGAAAAGTTGCAATTAATAATAAAAGAAATGATAAATATATATGCACAATTTCTATGAAGTTAGATTTAATAAAATGGAATTTAAAAAATAAATTAGAAATCATTTGAATGTGTTATTATGAAATCTAGTTAGAATGTTATCATGGTTGTAGAATGGGAACAATGTGGAGAAGAACCTGAGTGGTGTGAGTCTTACCCAAATTTAATGAAATTATGGTAAATTGTTTATAAAAAATGATGATATATCTAGACTTGGTCTAGAAAAGTTAGACACATTGATGTTTTTATCTTTATCAACACCTCACTAGGTAGATTGGAACACATTTTATGAAACTTGGAGAGGAATGAAGGCACCATCTAATGACTACCTCTTTCATTAGATGGTACAAGTTAAAGTGTCATAATACTTCATTCAATTTTGTAATCTCCAATATTTTAGAGTAATGCATTAAAGATTATTTTATGTCAATGTGTAAAAACATTATTATTATATGTATTTAGTTAACAAAAATTGAACTTGGCCCAAAAGGGTTGGATCTAATGGTTCAATTCCCATGAGGGCCTAATATGGAGCTATGAGGGCCTAATCTGGAGCTATGGAGGCACAAAAAAAAAAAAAAAAAACTTGTGTCAAATTTTTTTAATTTAATTTAATGATTTATATGTTATGTTTGGAGAATGATTAATTAAGAGTTAATTTTTTTTTATAATGAATGGATTATACAATAATCATTTTATGGGTGAAATTTTAATAGATTTTTCATTTTCATATGAAAAAAAAAATTATTTTAACATGTAAATGCAGAAAGACCACAATAAAATTATCCCTTCACTTTGAAATATAACTCTTCCCTTCAAATTTGATCCTTGCCCCTCTTCTCTTCTCTTCTCATCTCCTCACTCTCTGACCACTGCTTGTCTTTGCAACTGGCTTATTGTGTTCTCCGTGAGAGATCCTTACCCTCATTCTCCACTTGGTGGGAGATAAACAAAAATGAATTTAATCTTACCTAAGATGAGTAAAGCACCAAGGAACCTGAATAGGGGTAGAAAAGATGAACAAAGCACCATTGAATTGAACCTGAATAGAAAAAGGATGTATTTAGCACACCCAAGACAGAGAAAAAAAAGATTGGTCCAAGCTTGAAGTAATCACCAGGTAGTGACTTAACCTGAATAAGGGTAGAAAAGATGAACAAAGCACCATTGAATTGAACCTGAATAGAAAAAGGATGTATTTAGCACACCCAAGGCAGAGAAAAAAAGATTGGTCCAAGCTTGAAGTAATCACCAGGTAGTGACTTAATATTTAAGGTAAGGTCTACATTTGTTTTAGACATTCCTTAAGAGGTTTATTGACATTTCCTTGACAGGTTTATTGTATTATCTAACATTTTATTGTAATATAAGACATTAGATCAACACAATACTATAATTGAACCATCTACCAGTGGAAAGAAAAATGACTGCCTGATATGAATGGCAGAGTTGAAATCCTCATCTTGAAAAATGACTGCCTGATATGAATGGCAGAGTTGAAATCCTCATCCAATAAGATGGTGATCTTTGTCTCTGGCAACCTCTACCTGCTCTGAGGCATATCCCAGTCATGCATGTCTGTCGAACTGTCCTCAGCGTCGGTAGATGGTTGGCCTTAAGAAACACTGAATGAACGAATCATTATTTATGTCTCAGTGGCATAGACCTACCGGAGAGAAGCAAGGAAGACGACTTAGCAAGATATGGAGAGGTGCAACTAATTACAAATTGTAACTATTGTATAGCCAATTGCAGTTCTGAATTGATGCACGTACTGAATGAAACCGCAAGAAAGAGTACAGTAACAAATCAGAATTCTAAGTTTCTAAAGAGAAAATATGGAAAATTTATAGTATGTGACAAAGCAGTCGAAAAGCAGGAAAAACGTATAGTATATGACAAAGGAGAAAGCAAGAAGGGCTCTGGGTCCGGCAGTCCGGCAATCCATCCTAATTGTTGCGAAATGCTATCACTGGCATGGGCGAAATGTTGCCCATGCCAATGATAGCATTTCGCAACCTGTGATAATACTATGCGCACTTGTTGTCCATGATGTGCCTGCAATGTAACACAACAGCTTAGGAAAAAGAGATATGTCTATTAGCAATTGCTTAATAGCCTTGGGATGATTGAATAGCTACTGTATTTATGAAGTGCCAAGCTCCAAAGCAGATTTTCACTCGACTACTTGCTTTCCCTCAAGCAATAATCGGAAACTACTCCCAAGCAATAACCAGAAACTGTAGCTATAACATATATTTTAGGGCATAAAAACCACTCTGAATGGGCATTGCAGGCTATCTGATCCTTTACAATAGCAGCATATCTGATTAGAAATAATACTCCCACCACCGGCCTAGCGATCAATATTTGTGATTATGGGCTCAACCAGTGAACGAAGCATCCAAGAGTTCAACGACCAATTTGGTTGTGATTATGGGCTTGGTTGTGATTATGGGCTCGACCAGACCAGTTAATGAAGATTGCAAATATATATATATATATATATATATATAAAATAATAATAATAATTTATTTTTAAGGTCACTGTCAAGCCAGCACACCAAATTGGTGTATGAGACCCCCTTGTTTGTGGGACAAGGAACCCCCTCCGTCCAGCGATTTGACTGGTAAAGTCTACGAAGGTATACATACCCTACCCCCCTCTGGATTTGAACCTACCCTCTCTGGATTTGACTGGTAAAGTCTACGAAGGTATACATACCCTACCCCCTCTGGATTTGAACCTACCCCTCTGGATTTGAACATATGACCTCTTAAAAAGAAACACATGTTCTTAACCATTGCAACTTATATATATATATATATATGTGTGTCCAGCATTGCAACTTTTATGCGTTTTCTTCTTATATTATTGCAAATCTGAATTATATACTGGCCAAGTCTGAAGCCGTCAACATTTCCCAGTTATAACATAAATGCAAATTTTATATTTGCTAATAAATTACAGCTTGAATCGTATTCAGAATTAATTTGTGATCCTTTCAGGAAAATGAAAACGCCCGTGGAAGTCAGAGTATACTCAATGATAAATGTATAATATTACCCACTTTGCAATTAATTGATTATACATTAAACAGTGGAATATCAAAATGGTACGTTCTTTTATCCAGTATTGTAAACAATGGAATATATGAAGCCGGGAAATACATGTTTCCTGTATATCCTCAAAAACAATTACAGTCAGAGGATTGCATTTTGTAAACTTAAACTTCAAATTTAGTGAATATTATACATGGAATGATATATCATAATATTTCTTATCATTTTGAAGAAAGAGCGAATATTTATACATGGCATTAATAATCTTTTTAAGTCTTTAAGTTTTTCATAAATATTTTTTCCATGAAGCTACATTTCAAAGCATCCATAAAATAAAGTTGAAAGTCTATCTAAATTCATTATTATAATGAATGATGCTTCACAAAAATCATTGTACGAGTCGTGAATGCAAGAAGAAGGGAAAATCATGTATTGAGGCAAATAAATTTAGTCTATAAGTATAAGAAAGGAAGTTGTATATTCAGTGTATCGTTGCTTCAACGTTTGAAAGTTAGTAAGATAGCACGTTTAAGTAATAGCAATTTCCAGTAGAGATCAATATAGTGTCTTTTAGGAGAAAGGTGGTCCTCATAGTTAGAGTTTTCTCCTTAGGGTTATGCAGGAGTTGAAAGATTCTTTGAACAACTAGAGGTAAGAGCCTTTGGCTGTTTTAGGGTTATGATTCTCTGAACAGCTAGAAGTAAGAGTTTTTTGCAATGGAATGATAATAGAAAAAAAAATTAGACAATAACAGATTATTTGCAAGAATAGGAAAGAAGACACTGCCGAAATTGATGAATTTGTTCAACTGATGCTTGGTGCTCAGGTTTGGTCCTCAAAATTTGAGTTTGAGTTCTGAGTTCCTTGTAGTTGAGATTTATGCAAGAGTTGAAAGTTTTTCCAACTCAGACACAGAGTTTTACTTGAACTGAAAAACTGCAAGGTTATTCCATGTCAATCTCCTATTTCAAATTTCCATTGAGGAATGCGTTCTAGATCCCAAAGACAGAGACAAGATAGTTCAGAACTAGGTCTCTAGCAGATGCTACAAGAGTATGCAGCTCATACTTGGTTATTGGAACTAGGTCTGTAGCAGATGCTACAGGAGTCTGCAGCTCATACTTGGTTATTGGAATATATATTTGCTTACCAGCAACAACCTATGGATAATTAAGCTTTTTTAAAGAGCAGTTAGTGTAAGAGTTAGTAGAACTTTTGAAAGATTAAGAGTTAGTAGAACTTTTGAAAGAGCAGTTAGTTAGTTTACAGTTAAGAGTTAGTAGGACTTTATAACCAATTTGATGCTTATGCTTATAGAATCATTAATACAGGGACTAGTTGTTTTGTAGCTAATTTCCTTGTTAAGAATATGAAAACAATAAAAACAACTAATAAGTAAAATTGCAACTAGTTAACAATGATAATTTGGATTGAGCAAATTGTTTTAATCTTCTTAATTAAATGATTAAGAGTTCACATTGAAGATTATTAACAAAAGATATTCTTACCAATACTACGATTTTGTTTTATAAAGAGTCTACGTTATTCACCATGTTGAAGTAATTGGTATCTTCACATTCATTACTAAGGATGGATTCTTCCTCAATGCATAGCTATAATGACTGGGTCGACTCATAACTGAGTCTCAATTGTTAAATGACTGAAACTTCCACAAGAATTTAATTCCTTTGGTTGCATACCAACTAGTATGAGAACGATCTATATCAGTTTTCCTTGAAGTGGACGTGTAGCTTTAAGTTTTAAAAGAGGTCAATTATAATAGGGATGTACCCTTGTTTCGATTTAGTAGCAATCAATACAACTACATATACAACTATTTGTGTTTAAGAATTCTCTTATGTGTGTATTTCCTTATATATATTGTGCATTGAAATCTAAGAGCGCACTATCAATTTATTTGGTATTCATGTAGAAGGAATAGCTATATATATATATATTCTTGTTCTAGGTATCAACTAATACAAAGGTATCAAATTACTCTCTTCCCACTATCCATGCTTAGATGTGGATAAGCATGGTCACCAAATCACGTACACTTTGGATCCATAAAGTATATATAAAGCAGTGATTATGGCCACAAAAAATAAACACGATGGATCTATGTCAAAATAGATCATAGTCACTAACAATATATTACTAGATCTATGTTTCGGAATATATCAAGAGGGTAACTAGATCAATGAGATGAACAAGTGGAGATGTTATTATGGCCCAAGGTCTTCAATCCTAACTTGTTGAAAGTACAAATCTGCACCATGTGAATAAATGTGTTGATGTCAAACATGGGAGAAACCATTTGATTACGATTGATTGATGTATATCGATAGCAAATGCATAATCCACCAATAATTATAATGGGCATCAAGGTATATAATACATTATAGCAAGTGTGAATAAATGTGTTGTCGTCGAACAGTTGTAGAATCTATCGATCATGGGACATTGGTGTATTCACATTGTCAATAGATCATGTCATTGATGACTGCAAGCCCCAAGCTACTATAAAGTCTTTAGATCGTGTTCCCAAAGTCAATGAGCTAGATTCGATGGGAAGGGATGCTCTCGAAGGAGGGAATTAGGGAATTCCTCATCATCCAACGTGAGTGAACGTAAGGAGAAAGATTTGCAAGGTCTTGGATGAAAATTTTGGAAGAACACACCATCGGGTACATCTTCAGCATGCACCAGATGGAATAGCACATGGAAGAGACCCTCTAAAAAATGATCAATAATGAAAGTTGGTAATAGAGGTGAGGACTTCCACCAATGAGGAAAAAGGAAACTAAGGTGCAACACAAATCCCAATATGTGAATAAATGTCTTGTCATAGAACACATGGGAAACCACTTCGTGAGCTACCAATGATGAGTTATCA
This sequence comes from Picea engelmannii, assembly GCA_009831015.1. Classification (NCBI taxonomy): domain Eukaryota; kingdom Viridiplantae; phylum Streptophyta; class Pinopsida; order Pinales; family Pinaceae; genus Picea; species Picea engelmannii. The sequence goes on from ML780742.1 coordinate 287,362, forward strand.
TTTGTTGAGAACAAGGTAACCTACCAATGATGAAAATAGGCCCAAGGTGATATGAATCTAGGTCAAACCCTCAAAGAAATGTGTCGTAGTCAATAAGAGATGACCTGCCAGTGAGAATTCAATGGGGACCTTCTACACTAAAATGAGTAACACACAAAGATACTAATAATATTTACAACCAAGAAGGTCGACATGAAAAGTCAAGGAATCTAAGGAATGGGTGACACGGGCTAAAACATACCTTGAACATAAGCACAACATAATAGTGACTTGGGTAACATTTGACACAAAGTGGAACAATGATAGAAGTCTATGATGTAGGAGGAATCGACAAACTCTCCATAATGACTAGAAGAGTAACTAGCGAGAGGAGTAAGAAAACTCAAAAAATCAAGGTTCAACTTCCTAAGGTCATACTAAAACCAAACTTGTTGAGAAAATGACTCAAAACTTGGTGCTTTGGTCAAGGGTGACATGACTCAAGACAACTTCCAGCAAAACTAAGATCTTCATTCTTTCCACCCTATTTTTTCATATTTGATTTTTTTGCGTCTTTTCATATTATTAAATCTTAAAAAAGAATAAAATAATTCTAGAATACAGTGGAGGAAACAAGTGTTACAAGACAAGGAAACCATTTATGAGTGCATGGAACATACCTATGAAAAATACAAGGAGGACTTGTAGGATATGGACACTCTTCATAGTGTTTCCTCCAGGGATAGGGTTCCAAGATGCAAAGGAAACAAATGAAAATGCAATCGGTTAAAGAGAATGCATATGCAGTAAGCAACAAATGGAAAATCGAGGTTGGCATTGGGCTCAAAAGTGCAAGTAGCAATATGTGATGCAACAGTACAACTCAGAACAAAAACATTGGGAGTCTCGTAGGTAATGGACAACAATAGGTTGAGAAGAAGTCATGGGACTTCAATGCAAAGTCATGGTGGGACTAAAAGGGGAATCCTGAGCCGGTGAAAATTTTTAGTATGGGCACCAAAATGTCAAACAGGGTTCTCACTAGGGTACCCATGATCAGTAGGATCTACCACATGACTTACAACACTTTTAAAATGGAAAAGAAGGCTTCATGTCACAACGTAGTGGGGTCAATCCTAATTCCAAATGAAACAAGAAACGGATAGAACGTAATGCAAGGTGAGAAACCTAACCTATATGTCAATTTCGAGATCATTACCTGTTAAAATGGATTAATGCGGGCCAAAATGATGGAAAACACCATTTAAATGACCTTGGAACTTTGTCACAACTAAAACAATTCAAACACGGTATGAAACAACCACATTAGGCATTAAAATTGTGTTAAGACCTAAACAAAGCCCCATGTTATGTGTAAAAGCCCTTATTAAGCCCTAAATATTGAATTATTACATTTATAGTGTTATAATTGTATGTCGACTAGAAGCCTTCATTGTAACATTTCATTATAATTGTACCCTTTATCTCTCATATATTTACCAAGGAGACCTAGTCTTAGGATCATCTTATCTCATCTCATATTGTATTATGAATTGAATATATTGTAACAGGAGCTTTCCCCCTCGAAGTGGACTGTAATGCAAACCAAATTTCTAACCAAACCTTTGTTTGTAATCCAAAAAAAATTCAAACTTCTGGCAGAGATTATGAAGGATTTTACTATTGGATTTTGATTTCATCGGGTTCAAGTAACTCACCATCCCATTCTCTTTCATTTCATTCTTTTAGCTTTTGAAATTTGTGGAAATTTGGTTTAACGGGACCCCCATTTGTGAAGGGAAGGTGCACTTGCACCTTTCCTTCACACGGGGCATGAGTAGACATCCCCAGTCACACCCTTCTTAGGGAACGTATGCAAGTACTCACTCCTATCCTCAAAGTGAGGTGTGAGTGACCCCCAGAAATGACAAAAAATGCTCCAAAAATGCCAAAAATTGTTAGAGAAAGGTACTAACGAGAAAAATTCCACTTGATAAATGTAGATGTCTATCATGTGGGGAGAGTGGGAACATGAGGATGTGGAAAACCATGTTTTGGATGATCCATAGGCCATGGATGCCCTTTGAGACTACAGATTGATCAAGTTATTTACCGCCTTAAACATGCGGGAACAAAAGCAATTGTTGCAAATGTTAATAGGGTATTGGGATCTAGGGCGGGATGCTTTCATCATAGACAATGAACCGCTAAAGCTAGAAGTGGATGATATCTACTTCATAGGTTTGTCTCGGTGCAGAGCACTAGTCAACTTGAAAGGAGGGGGATGCAAAGTAGGCACATTGACAATCCAATAATACATCAACATGTATTACTATGTGGGGACTCAAAAGATGAGCTCCCAAGTCCCTATAAATAGTATAGAGGACCTAAGTATGAAAATCATACTACTTATGATAGCTAGAGTAACTGGCTCCACAACACCACACGTAGCCTCATGCACATAGATGTACTATGGGGTAGAGTGCTTGTGGCCGATAGTATCCAATTGGTGCATGGGACTTTTGGCAAACATGAAGGCCCATTTGATTGAGTGAAATATGTGCTAAAGAATAACTTTGGGTATGGAAGCACATTATGTACCTTCTTCTTAGAGAAATTTCTATTGATGCATCCACACATATCACTCACCCTTCCTAGGATACGGTAGCCCGGGATGGACTGATGGGTGGATCTGATGCACAGAATTGGGGGTGGGTGTGTGACTAGCGGATTTTATGAGGACTTTTTAAACTAGTTTTCCCATCAGATCATTGCCATAGATTACTACCCATGATTTTGATTGAACTTCTTGTGAGATTCATAGCTGCCACTACCCCCAAATGTTACTTAGGGTGACATCGGTAAGTGAAAACTTTAAATCTTTCAATTATTTATTTTTTATCAATTTTTAGATGATAAAAGAAAGCAAGAAGTAAACAAATATTTTTGGCATGGAATATGACTAACAAAACTCTCTAATGACATAGATATTGGATCGATATGACCATAGGGTTACTTGAGGCATCGACGTCGAGGAAGAGATGAGGAGTTGTTATCCCCATTTTGTGGATAACTAAGGAGATTATGTCTCGAGGCCCCTAGGTTGCAGATATGGGGTGTCGAGAGACGACATGACCAGCAGTACCCTTTTGCATAGATGGAAACCCCTCTAACCACCACAAATGGTCACATATTTCCAGATGGCATCCACCACATCAGTTAGATTTCGAAAGGTAGTGGGAATTTTTCCATGAGGTACAATTCAGTATTATGGTGAGCATCATTTCAATATTTAATCCAATTGAGTATGTTGTATCTTAGATTGCTCTAAATTTCATGATATATACTTAGACATTATGCCTTTTTCCCTGCTTCACCTTGGTGTTTGACACTCTGTCATAGTAAGTGGTCTTCCTTGTGGATGGTTTTTCTACTAGGAACTCCCTTAAAGAGTCATTGTATAGTTCCTGACCATACTTACCACTTTCCATCATTATTCCCCTCCATTTCCTTCTCTCTTGGGATTTTAGGGTGTACTGACCCAAGAAGGGGTTGTCCCTCATTCTATGGGAAGAAGGGGATGAAATCCCAAAGGGATTGATGTTGGGTAAAAGATAAAATCCTTATATGAATATTCTAAATGCTTCACCCAGGTATCACCCAAGAAAGCAGTGAAACACTTATATTTGAGTAAAGGGGACCCACAATATAATAAAGAATTCTTAAAGGGTTATTTGAGGGATAGGAGGTCACATCATGAGCCGACCTATCACGTCCATGAATATTATGAAATTGCCATCATATGGTCACCAAACTAAGGTAATGGCTCTCAGTTGCATGGTTGAGAGAAAGGGGGTCTCATCACGAGCCAGCCTTCGCATTTCCACTAGGTGTGTGTGGGTGACATTTCCATCATCTGGTCACCACGCCAGGGTAGTGAACTTCAACCTCTCCTTAAAATTATGAAAGAATAAAAGAATGGAGATTAATGGGCTTGGAAAAAGTGCATTGTGGATGAAGGTACCACACACCCTCTACAAAGGCACCCATGAATGAGACACTACGACCCCTTGTATGTCATGAGCCCTATGCCCATTGAGTATTTACCCCAACCACTTCACCCAATTTACATGGCTTAGAGAGGGATCTCTTGGAAACTCTCCTTGACCTAGGGCAAGATCTATCCAATAGGACACCTCATCAACCCTCCCACATTCAAGCTTGGAAAGTCGCATAGTGTCTTTGAGCATTTATTTGTTTGATATAGTGATCTTTGATGCGCATGCTTACGTGGCTCATTTATTGATTGGATTTACTTATCATGATGTTATGACTTGAGATCCTTGGAGGGCATGCTCATTTGTCTTTGCAGGACCTAGTTGGTGGACAGTTTTGGGAGAACAAGCCTAGCTTGGGATTCCATGGGGATACAATCCCACAGGTTGTATGCCAAGGGCCCGCATGTCGAATGAGAAAGATCATACTTGGAAGGCCTTGAATATGACTTGGACGACATATCCTATCCCCTGCATGCCAAACGTTTTTCCTGGGAGAGGAAAAACATCACTCCTAGAGGTATGAAGTCACCTAGGGGCGTTAGGGATTAGTGGTGAGGTGCCACTCATTGACACATGGACGTTTGAGGAGAATAAGGTCTTCACCATGAGGAGATTGCATAGATGCTTGACATGTGACCTTTGTGTTAGAGTTTAAGCTATTATTAGGTTTCTTTTCAATTTTCTAGATAACCATAGCATAGATAGGATCACTGAGAAATACACAATCACAAGAGACACATCATTTATCCTAGGAAACCCTCATGGGGGAGAAAACCCAGCAAAAAATTCCTTAATATAGATAGCCAATACAATGCCAAGAGAATAAACCAAACAATACAGAAAGTCCTCTCCCAAGTATGTGCCTCGATCTCTCTTCCTTCTTCTCCAACTGCAGCTCCAAACTTGTGCTCTGATCAACAAGTGAGTGAGTGAACAATTGAAGCGCTAGCCTCCTTTATGTATACAATCTGGGAGGTGCTAAAAGGATGTGTCTTTTAACTTGCAGGGATGACTTCTACTTTTGGGTGGTTATAACCACTTTAATTAATTATGGGGGGCGACTTCTCATTGTGCATATTACAATTAGGGTTTGACCAATCCGCAAAATGGGATTTGGTCATTTACAATGCCCGACATGATCAATCCACAAAAGGGGATGTTGGATTACTGAGAGGGGGGGTGAATCAGTAATAGCATAATTATAATCCTTTTTCTTCAAATGTTATATCAATGTAGAATTATTATCCAATAATGAGCAGTAAGAAATAAAAAATCAAACACATACACAATACACCAGTGTTTTACGTGGAAACCAAAATCGGGAAAAAACCACGGAATGTTTTTTCTTATATGTCTTGAAGAATTACATTCATTGGAAGCACCAACTTCCTTTGTTTTCCAGCTGCAACTGGAAGGAGGTTCCAACTCCCTAGTTTCTCAGGCTACAACCTGAGGGAAGCTCCAACTCCACAATTCTCTGGCTACAATCATAAGGAGGCTACAACCCCCAATGTTCTCCGGCTACCACCAGAAGGTGGCTACAACCACCTGTCCTTGCCCCGTCCTGCCACCCTGAAGTAGAAATAGAATGATGGAACCACTGTCACACTATCACTGTGAGATATACCGCTGTAAACATGTACCAATAAATCTAAACCATGCATCAACCTGTACCTCAACCTATAATCAACCTGTACCATAAACAAGTGCATCAACCATGCACCAACCTATAATCAACCTGTACCATAAACAAGTGCATCCAACTATGTACCAAGTATGTTCCAATCATGTGTCAACTACTCATCAACTATGACTCATCAATATGTA
>ML780742.1:294081-311763 GCA_009831015.1 Picea engelmannii
ACATATGAGGGTCCTCCAACTTTGTAAGGCCATAACTCTCAAACCGTGAGGAGTTATGTGACATTCTACATACCACCAGAAATGGCATGACATGTACTATCCATATAGAATAGTATTATCTAAAAATATATCATAACTCATACTGTTACCCATCAAACAATCTTGGGTCCATTACCCAAACCTGGGGTCTCCAACTTCTCATGGCCATAACTCTCTAATCGTGAGGAATTATGTGACGTTCCACATACCACTGGAAAAGACATGACAAGCACTATCCATCTAGGATATTTTCTCTAACAAATTCACTTTCCTTCATCTCATTATTCCACAATTAAGCATGGGTTCTCTTACTCCACAAAGCGTCTTCCGGTGAGGGATTTCACCATAAGGGGGCCACTTTGGAGTTCATCCATATTCACTTCTTATCAACAATGACAAAACAATAATGAGTCATATTTACATCAAACAATATTGGGTCCATTACCCAAACCTTTGTGCTACGGATCTTTCTTCAAGGGTTGACATCAATGACAACCAACCTTGATCAATAGGGGATTGATATAATGAATAATACACCAATAATAAATAGAATACTCTTTGCAGTTACAATATTTCAACACTCCCCCTTAACAAGAAGGGTATTATACAACAGCATCAGGCGAGAGAGAGGGCAACATCATCAACAACATCTTGGAACATTGACTGGCGTATCTATAAATCATCGGAAGATTTTCTCATCATCATCGTTCACGGCATGGGGCTGGAGTAGCATCATCATCCTCATCAGCATTAGGCTAAGGTAACATCATCATCTTCTTTAGCATGAAGCTAAAGTAATATCATCATCTTCTTTAGCATGAGGCTAAAGTAATATCATCAGTATCTTTAGCATGAGGCTAAAGTAACATCATCATCTTCATCATGAAGGATGAAATAACATCATCATCATCTTCAGCAAGAAGTTGAAGTGGCATCATCATCATCATTTTCATCAACATGGATTAGTATAACACTAATACATCATCATCATCAATAACAACACAAGGATGATACAACATCAAAAACAGCAATATCACAGCACAAAAGGATGGAGCATCATCAACATCAGCACTAGGTTGAGAATCTTCAGCATGAAGCTGGCATCACAGCATGAAGTTGGCATCACAGCACAAAGTTGGCATCACAGTATAACACTAGAAACACAACATCAGCACGATAATGGAAACACAACATCGGCATAAAGCTGGCATCACAGTACGAAGATGGAAACACATCATTAGCACGAAGCTGTCATCACAACACGAGGTTGGAAACACATCATCATAGCACGAGGTTGGCACATAATCACAGCAAGAGGTTGGCACATCATCACAACATGCGGTTGGAACATAATCACAGCACGAGGTTGGCACATCATCAGAGCACGAGGCTGGCACATCATCACAGCACGAGGCTGGCACATCATCACAACACAAGGTTGGCACATCAACACAACAATTAAGTTGGCACATCAACACAACAATTAAGATGGCACATCAACACAGCAATTAAGCTGGCACATCAACACTACTCCCCCTTTCGAGGTAGGTCCTTTCGGACTATACCAAGTTTATCTCGAAAGTGCTCAAACTTTACACAAGATAGAGGCTTGGTCAACACATCAGCAACATGTTCATCTGTGATAACATATTGGAGCTTTATGACTCTTCTCTGCACCATGTCACGTATGTAGTGATATCGGATATCTATGTGTTTCGACTCATCATGGAACACATCATCTTTATATAACTATGGTTATCACATAGGATCAAAGTTGCTTCCATCTCCAAATCAAAGAGATATGTCAACAACATCCGAAGCCATATAGCTTCACAACTATCGAAACATGCAACAATGTATTCTGCTTCTGTCATGCTTGGAGCAATGTTGAATTGCTCCCTACTCTGCCATGAAGTCATGGCTTACCCCAAACTGAAACAACATCTTGAAGTGTTATTTTTATCAGAAGCACTTCCAGCTCAATCTAAATCGGTGTAACCACTCAGTCTGAAGTCACGATCTTCATTATAATTGAGACCATAATCCAATGTACCCTTAAGGTACCTCATCACATGTTTTGCAGCAACAATGTGAACACGTCGAGGTTCTACCAAATACTGACTCAAGGAAAAACATATATCTAGCCTGGTATTCACCAAATACATCACTGAACCAATAATATGTCTGTACAGAGTAGCATCAACCAATTATGACGAGGTATCCACCAGGAGCTTCAACTTCGTTTCCATGGGTGTGTACATGGATTTATATTTCAACATGTCAAACCTCTTCATTTTAACTATATACTTCCCTTGGTTAAGGAAGATCTTCTCTGTGCTCTGCTAAACTTCAAGACCTAAGAGATAATGCATTTTGGTCTTCCTTCAAACTCTGTAGCGAGCTTCTTCTGCAATCTGTGATGAGATTTTCTTCATCTTGTCAAGAATACATCATCTACATATAGTAATAACACCACTGGCTCATCATTCATAACCTTGAGATAAAGGTTACGCTCAACTTTACTCTTGGTAAAGTCCAAGCTCATCTGGAAACTGTCAATTCTTCCATACCAAGCTCTAGGAGCTTGCTTCAACACGTACATAGCTTTCTTCAACTGGTAGACATGATTCTTTCTATCTTCACTCTTCAAATCAAATTTTCTCATTACATTGTACCAATCTGGTACACTTGCTCAGATGCAACTCAATATGCACAATCATGTGCTAGCTCTATGTGATCTCTACAAGGCACTATATGTCTCACTACTTGAGAGTATGTCCTCTCTTCTTTCTACAATTGTTCCTTATGGAACTGGGACTCTGCACCTGCACCTACTCTAAAGCTGAGAATGGTTGCTCCAATCTCACTATGACTACTGAAATCAGGGAGTAACTCCTCTACTCCATCATGACAACAATTTCATCTGAAACTAAGAGTGGCTCAATAAATGATACTAAAGGTAGTTATTCTTCTTTCATGGAGGTAACTCTATCTTTTATTGTAGTCATGTCTCCATGACCCGACTAATGTACTACACCAACTTCCACTCAATTTTAAATATGGGGATTGATCCCTCTGCATCTCATACTATATATAAATCATGGTTGTTCTAGTTGTCTTCATAAGTACTGGAACTATTTCTTCAATAAGTGTCTCGTCATAGTCTTCTCCCTTTTATTGGGAGAATCCTCTGGACACACATAAAGCTTTATATATCTGCAACATGCTTGATCTGTATAGATCAAAATTGGAAGTCAATACTGACTTCTCTTCTAGTCTCACGGAAGAATCCATATTCTAGTCTTTCTTACTGGCTTCCTTCTCTGTTACTGAAACAAGGGAATCTTCCCAGGATATTTCATATCTCCTAGAAGTTTCTGAAGCTACGATCTAGTCTTCTCACGGCATTTGTCTCCCAATCCTGGAAGTTGTCTCTTCATCTGATCCTTTCTGAGATCAAGCTTACTCTTGATTTCTTCTGAGTCTACAAGGACTTCATCATCTCTTACAGGGTAAACTTGGTGTTGAATACCAAGTCTAAATATGAAGGATTGAGTCATGCTTCAAACAAGTTATGCTTCTTGTCAAAGTGGATTCATTATCCTTTGAACAATTCTATTGTGAGATCTTGATCTAATGTTCAGTCATCTTTGGAGCCTTCTGCTCCTTACAATTAATCTTCATATGAGATACTTTGAATCTCAAAAGATATCTTCTTCTTCATCTTCTTTGGTACATGAGTGTATATGGTCATGTACATAGTCTGTTTCATGTCTCATATAATATGTTTCCTTCAACAACCTTCACTCTAGCTTCCTCAGGGTTATCACATGTGACCTGGAATAAGGTCAACAAAACAACAAGCAAGAATAATACTCTTTTTATAATAGTAGATAAAATAATAGCATGAGTAATCATCATAGTAGCTCCTTTAGAGCTATCACTTGTGACCTATCTGAAACAAGGATCAAAAGTAAGGAATACAATACAAAATGAGATCAACACTCTTCTAGTGTTGTGATCCCACATTCATCCAAGGTAAGTTGAAATCAACACAAGAAGTTTCTCCTAGAGGTGATGTTAGTTGTATCTGGTAAATTATTACATTAAGTATTTATCTCAATATGCTCACATGCTACCAAGCATAATACTTTTCAAATACTGCTACCTCAACTATAGTGTTTACTTGTAAAGGGGTATTTATCAACTTTTTCATATGCAACTTTGAATCTTATCAACTTAATTAATCAAACCTGGAACCTGGAGTTTTTTCCTCAAGAACGAGTGTGTGTTGCTTTTCTTCCAAGTCTCCTTCACTCAAGATGAAAAGTGCTTTCTTCAACCCGTCTTTTGTACTAGGACAATATGCTCTCTTGACAGAAGGTTGGGTTAGAGAATAAACTCTATGATCTCTACTTTAATCCATCTAATATTTAAGGTTAGTATGATGGCCATATCTTCAACATGCAACACTGATCAAAATAAAGTCATAATAAATAGATGCATATCAGAATAATCAAACCGGAGTTGCATTATTCTTATGAATGTGTTGGATCTTGAGATCCTTATGGATCTATGGCAAGAGATCCCTTCTCCTACAAATACCCTTTAAATCTTAACCATTTAAAAATGTGTGAGTGCATACCTCTGATGGCATTTGCAGGTAGTGGAACCATCTGGTAGCAGCGATAATGATCACCAACCCTTAAAAACTTCAAGGGTGACTGCAACTGGTACTACAGCTGATACTTCAACTAATACTGCAACAACAATTGATACTGCAACTGATTCTAAGACTGCAACTACAACTTAGGGTTTTATGAGGAAACCCTAATTTTTCAAACTTTAAATTTTGAAATTTTGATCCAAGGGATAGCTGCGCTGAGTTGAGGCGAGTAAGTTAGGGCAGTCAGATTTCTGAAAATCCAAATTTTACCCCTTCAAACTTGATCAACAGATTTCTAGACTGGTTCTTCTGGTTTTCTGGTACTTCTGGTTTTCTGGTACTTTTGGTACTCTGGTACTTCTGGTTTTCTGGTACTTCTAGTACTTTGTGAAAACTAGGGTTTCACTTTCCGTAAGATCTACCCACTGAAAAGGTGCGCTGAGGGTGCCAAAGAGTTCCTTGGGCTAGGCCACACTTTTCTAGATGACTTTGAGGCTAAAAACCTTCTTCAATAAAAATCCCTAATTTTCATGTACGACAAGAGTGACGTTTTTCTTCTTCTTGTGAAAGATGCTTTCTTCATCTTAGCTCTAATACCATGTTAGAGTTTAAGCTATTATTAGGTTTCTTTTCAATTTACTAGATAACCTTAGCATTAATAGGATCACTGAGAAATACATAATCACAAGAGACATATCATTTATCCTGGGAAACCCTCATGGGGGAGAAAACCTAGCAAAAACCTCCTTAATATAGATAGCCAATACAATGCCAAGAGAATAAACCAAACAATACAGAAAGTCCTCTCCCAAGTATGTGCCTCTCTCTCTCTTCCTTCTACAACTGCAGCTCCAAACTTGCGCTTTGATGAACAAGTGAGTGAGTAAACAATTGAGGTGCTTGCCTCCTTTATTTATACAATCTGGCAGGTGTTGAAAGGACGTGTCTTTTCACTGGCAGGGCCGACTTATCCTTCTGGATCGTTATAACCACTTTAATTAATTCTGGGGATCGACTTCTCATTGTGTATATTACAATTAGGGTTTGACCAATCCACAAAAGGGGATTTGGTCATTTACAATGTCTGACATGATCAATCCACAAAAGGGGATATACTGAATAATACATCAATAATAAATAGAATACTCTTTGCAGTTACAATATTTCAACACTTTGTAGGCCTACCCATGCTTCTCCAACACTAACGACTTCTTCTAAGTGGAAAAATGTCCCCTAAAGGGGAGATGTCCATGTAAAATTAGGGTTTATTTGTGCAAAATTGAAACTTTAAATGAATTGTTTAATATTACTTTGTTAAAGTGGAAAATATTAGGGTTGTTGACCCCTAGTCTTGTGGTTTGCCCCTTAATTTATGGACAATTCACCTTGGTGACATTTTGTATAAATAGGAGATCATAAGATCTCATTTGAACATAACTCTCCCTCATTGTGAGAAGTATTGGTCTGAAATTTTCACTACCTTTGGAAAATTTGTCTCTCCTGGCTCTTGTTTATGGTTATATCTTGATGTTATGGTTGATGGAAGTGATGCGCTAGCCTTGGAAGGATTATCTCTTTCTATTGTGGTGGATTTTCTTGGCATTTTTCCTTGAACTGATATGGTCTTTACATTCATGCTATCATTTGTTTCAAGTTAAGGTTATTGTGCTAGGAGCTAGGTGGGAAGTATAAGGGCATACACCCCCACCATAGTCTTCATCATTTTATGCTTCATGTTATTGGTTAAACAAGGGTTTGCTAAGAGAAGTATAAGGGAATACACCCTCTTAGCTTAAACCCTAGCTAGAGAAACTTGTCTTGGGGAGTAAGAGGGTTTACACCCCCAAGGAGGTAGCTTCTCTAGTTCTTTCTTTGCATGACCCCATTAACCCAATTATTATGAGCACTAGTCATTTATTATTGCATTGGGAAACATGATTTTTGGTCATTTTTACTTCTTGCAAAGTGGATTGTATTCCTTTTGCCTTGGGCACCTCACGGACACTAGGGTGTCCCCATCAAGGGGATACTTCTTGCTTCTATTGTAGAATTACATATTCATCCATTAGGGCTGCAAAAACCCTAACTCGTTTGCTTGAATAACTCTCCTATCAACCATTGGATTTTGCTCAAATTTTGCACACTTATTCTTCTTGGTCTAGCGCACTTTTTGGAAAACTTTGAGGGGTTTTCAGTGGCTGATTTTCTTCTTGTAATACATTGAATGTTACAGCCATAAAGCTGATATAATTTTCTGCATACAAGTGTTTACAATAGCCTTATCTTTTAATGCTAGAATTTTGCTTTTTCATCTTGAGTTTAGCAAGTCATTAACTAGTCTTTCTCTTGTATCTTCTAATTGATCTATATAATTTATTGAGCAGCTTATAGTACCATATTATTGCTGATATATACCGTTATCTATTGCTGCAAATTAGTGACAACAAGTTTGATCTGAAAATGAAAGGCTTGAGTCTCTTTAAAATTGCAAGTGAGAATTTGTGTGTGCTTGGGTAATAGGATCAAGTTACAAACACATAAAGATTAATGAGTTTTTACTTAATCATGAGCAGCATAAACAGTCATAAATAGCCATCAAAATACACACATTAACACAACAAAATGATAAAGGATTTCACCCCTCTCTTGGGCTACATCTCTTGGTCCAGCTTCCAATGGATCATTTTCATTAATGCTCAAAGTGTCAAAATCAGTGCTTTACAATGATCAAAATGAGAAATGGATGGCTTCAATGGCTTCGAAACGTCCAAAAACCCCTGATTGGGCTCTTCCTACACCTGGTTTGGCCAAAAACTGAGTTGGAATCACTCCCTGGAATTTTCTCCCGATTATTTGTTGCCTTTCCTCAAAAAAACACACCCAGAATGATTGAACCCAACTTATGGGTGTTTCCCGTGCCAAAAACCATCACACGCGCACATTCCACAAAATCGGGAATTATTTCGAACAGTTAGCACGATTAGCACCCCCAAGGGAGGAGGTCATGGTCGTGTGGCCCCCATGTGGTCAGGCACCGACCTGGATTTCTACTCCTTTGTTAGCCATCATTGAAACTAACACCTTTTGTGGTCACATGGCGTATGGTTTGTAACCGGGCTAACCGTTGGATGAAACCCCGCGCAAAGTTGTTGTGTCTGGCGTAGTATGTGGTAAGGTCATGTGTGGTAGCGGGTAAGACCAAGGGTTGGGGATTAGCCCCAACCCTTTTGGCACCCGAATGAAACTTAACATAAACTCAAATAGTTGTTCAAATGTTATGGGTTAAGAAACACAATGCAGGCGGGCTAGTAGCCTGGCCCTGCCAAGTCGTTTGCCTATGTCAGAGGTCACGGGTTCAAGACCAGTGGAGTCCCAAAACCTCTTACACATGGAAGGGGTCCCACGTGGCAGCCCATGTCTAGGACATGTGGCATCATAACAGTGGCCCACGTAGACACCACCTATCGAAACTCGGTTGGTCCAACACATATTCCAGTCACCTTCCACATCGACCTCTGTAACATCATCACTTGTCATGTCAGCCTCTGCCACGTGTCAGTACGACCAACTGACACGTGTCTATTATGACCTTTCCATGTCAGCAGTATGACCCTACCACATCAGCAATATGGACATGCCACATCATCAGTATGGACATTCCAAGTCAGCAGTACAGACATGCCACGTTAGCATTGTACGAACTATACAGTCAGCAAAATTTTGCATGTTTGGTAAAGCGGACAGGATGTGATATCTCACTCATACGACGTCTATTTGAACCTGTTCAAGTTGCTTTGGGATCGTGAGGACAATGCCTATGTACGAGTTTTTTTTGAAGCAATTCCAAGAAATTTGATTTTTTAGCATATTTTGATCTCTTGGATCACTCCTCCCCATTCGGAATCTTTTGGACCTCCAAAAGACTACTTTCAGTCAATCTAAAGATGGGGGTACAATTCCCTCACCTTTCCAACCTCAATCCACTTGGCCTTACTTGGATTTGTTCCTTTAATACCAACTCGAAGGTATTCCACATTCCCTCATTTTGAAGTTCCCATCCTCCTGTCAAGGATTGTATCTTCATTCAATTCCGAAAGATATTCTGGCGAGAAATCATCTATAGAAGGAATGTGAACATGCTCTCCTTGATCATCAATCAAAGGAGGCTCACACAATCTCAAATTCTCAACATTTACAACTACATACATTTTCATATAAGAAGGCAAATCCAAACGGAAGGCATTGTTACCAATATTTTCAAGAATCTTGAAAGGTCCATATATAATAGGTTTCAGTTTTTTACCTTCACCTTTAAGCCTCTCTTTTCTAATGTAAAACCAAACTTCGTATCCAACTTGGAAACTGTGATCAACATGATGTTTTTCATATCTTGTCTTGTACTTGGCTTGGCTCTTTTCCAACTATTCTTGTACCATTTGATGCACCAACTGAATTTGTTGAATGAACTTATTTGTTCTATCAATGTCATATTGACCATCAATAGCAATATCTTTCCCAAAGATAATATCTAAAGGATATTTTGGCAATTAACCAAAACATGCCTCAAATGGAGATGTTTGAGTCGAAGAGTGCTTAGCCCAGTTGTAAGCATGTTGAATGTAGTGTAGGTGCTCATCCCAAAGCTTAGGATGCTTGTTGCAATAACCATGAAGAAGATGCACTATTGTTTATTAACCACTTATGTTTGACCATCGGTTTGTGGATGAAAAGTTATGCTCTTTTTCAGCTTGGTGTCCATGAGTACCCATAAACTTGACCAAAAGTTCCCAATAAATCAAGAAGCTCGATCAGAAATAATGGATTTAGGCAACCCAAACATGTTGAAAGAACATTTGTGTTGTTTGTTTAGTTGTAACATGCTTCTTACAAGGCATCAAAATACACATTTTGTTGAAACCGTCAACCACAACATAAATATAATCTTGATTCTTTTTAGACATAGGTAGACCTCCTACAGAGTCCATGGAAATGCTTTCCCAAGGACGAGAAGGAACCGGAAGTGGAGTATACAAATCCAACTTTATATTTCTAGGCTTCCATGTAGCACATAAATAACATCCTCTTACATATCTTGAAACACTTTCATTCATTTTAGGCCAATAGCAATACCTTTGCAAATTAGCCATTGTCTTGCCTACACCAAAGTGGCCAGCAATAAGAGAAAAATGAGCTTCCCTTATGATGTTGAATCTTTCACCTTGTGGAATACATAGCTTGCCAAGATGATACAAAAGATTATCATGCACATGGTAATCCAATTCCTCAACTTGGTTAGAATGACACAAAGTTGCATAAAACTCTTTAAAATCGGCATCTAAAGCATGTTCAACATAGCTCTCATGCATGGTATAATTTTGCTTAAGAATAATTGAAGCTCTAACAATAGGCCTAGAAAGCATATCAGCAACTTTGTTATAAATGCATTTTTTATACCTTATAACCAAGTGGAATTGTTGTCGAGAACCCATCCATATGAAGTGCCTTGCTTGTTGTAGCTTTGTTTGTGTTTGTAAGTATTGCAATGGTTGATTATCTATGTGAATGATAGTTTCTTTTCTCAACAAATAACGTTTCCATTTTTTCAAATTTTGCACCAATGCATACAACTCATTATCGTAAGTAGGATAGTTAATCACAGCACCATTAGAAGTTTCAGAATGAAAACAAATGGGCTTACCATGTTGCAACAAGACTGCTCCCATTACATAATTGCTTGCATCTGTTTGGATCTCAAATGGTTGTCTCAAGTTAGGAAGTGCAAGAACTAGGGCTGAACTGATTTTATCCTTCAATGTATCAAAATATTTTCGTTGCTTGCCTCCCCATTGGAAAACTTGCTTGATGCTTGTCTCTGCATGTAATGGAGCTACAATTGAAGAGAAGTTAGCAATAAACTTTCTCCAATATTGGGTTGCTCCCAAAAAGCTTCTTACCTATGTCACATTGTTGGGATTTGGCCAATTCAAAATGACTTTGACCTTGGAAGGATCAATTTTTAGTTCTCATCCTCCAACAATATGTCCCAAGTAAACAAGTGAGGTCTTTCCAAACTCACATTTAGACATCTTCAAAAACAAATTTTCTTTCTTTAAGACATCCAAAACTTGCTTTACATGCATAACATGCTCTTCAAGAGATTTGCTAAATATCAAAATGTCATCCAAGTAGACAATCACACAATCATCAAGAAAAGGCCTTAAAACATCATTCATGACTCTCATGAATGTATCAGGAGCATTACAAAGTTCAAATGGCATTACCATCCACTCAAACAAACCTTGCTTTGTTTTGAAAGATGTCTTCCAAGTGTCTCCTTCATCTATCCTAATATCATGATATTCACTTCTCAAATCTAATTTAGTAAAATACTTAGCATCTTTCAATTGATCAAGCAAATCATCAATTCTAGGAAGAGGATAACGATTATTTATCGTAATATTCCTCAAGGCCCTAAAATCTACACACATGCACCATGTACCATATTTCTTTGGCACTAAAATGATTGGTGATCCACATGGTGATGTGCTTGGCATGATGACCCCTTTGTCAAGAAACTCTTGGATTTGTTTTTTAATTTCAACATTCTCCATGAATGACATCATGTACATACCAATGTTTGGAAGAGGAAAATCTTGCTGCAATTGTGTCTCATGTTGGATAGCCCTTTCTGGAGGAAATCCTTTTGGTTCCTAAAGCATCTCATCATATTGGTTAACAACCTCATATAAATCAGATTTCAACTTTGAATCACAACCTTGGAAAGCTTCTTTTTCAACATTGTCTTTGGGTTTGATCATCAAGAGGACAAAATTGTTACTAGCATTGACTAATCTCTTCATTTGTCTAGCATTTACAAGTGACAAATTAAACTTCTTTGTATGTGCTCTAACAATGTACTCAACTACATTTTTAAACAAATGATACTTGTTCTGATGACAATGAAAGATGGATATCCTATTATATAAGTATGGTATTCCCAACACAATACCATAGATATCCAAAGGAATATCATCAAGCTCTACCTCATCTATAAAATGTGCAGTGATGGAAAATCTAAGTTTACACCTTCTTGTCACATGCAATTTGACATTGTCACATATCCATCCTAGAGGGTATGGTTTAGGATGTGGAGTAGTTTCCAATTTTATTTTCTTGACAGTGTCTTCAGATATGAGGTTTTCTTGAGATCCAATATAAAAAAGAGTATATATCTTGGTATGCTTTGAAATAACCCTTATGTGGAAAATCTCAATTCTTTCTTTTTCATGTTGAGTTTCATTGATGCTACTACTACTTGAAGAACTAGTATTTGCAATAGAATCCTTACCTTGAAAACCCATGGTTGTAATCTTTGTTTCATCACCCGAATCAGAACCTAAATCATGTTGTACGGTTGTAGTAGTCTTTGGTTTCCCCTTATGGTTGAACTTTTTGGGTCTCTTTTCAAGATGAAGTTTCCAACAATGGTATTCATCATGGCCATCCTTTGAACAATGTTTACATGTGAGTTTCTCTTCCTCTTTCTTGACTGAAGCATTCTTTCTTCCATTTCCCTTGAACTTCTTCTTTCATTTGTCCCCATGAACAAAAGGTTTATCGCTTCCCTCTTGAGGTTCATTCCTCCCTCTATCTTCCAAATGAGTTTCTTGTACACAAACTTCATCTATACTTGTAGGTTTAAACATAAGTATTGTCTGCCTCAAGTAGTTATGCAATCCTCCAATATATTTGAGTAAAGTTTCTTGAGAAGATAAATTTATACCCAAAATCAAATCTCTTCTTCTAAACTCTTGAGTGTGTCTTTGAACACTTTTCCCTTTAGCTTGTTTAAAGTTTTGCCAATCCATAATAGCTTTCTTCATATATTCTAATGGATAAAATTGTCTTTTAAGTGCAACAATAAAATCATTCCAAGAGGATAAAACTTTACCATGTTTCTTCATGTCCTCTTGAGTTTTTTCTTCCTGCCAAATGAGTGTTGCACTTTCCAATATAAGAGAAGCAAGTTGAACATTAGTTTCATCGTCTTTGATCCTTTTTATCCTACAATACACTTCAATCTGATGAATCCAATTATCTAATTTCTCAGCATTTACCTCTCCATTGTACATAGACAATTCAAACTTAATATCAAGCTTAAGCAAAGGATTTTGTAGAGGAATTTTACCATGTTCTTTTGGAGAATTTGGAGGTGGTTGTGAAATGGTAGAAGAGATGGAAGATGGAGGTGAAGGAGGTCGAGTATCACCATTCCCTCCATTTCCTTTTGGAGTTTTATCACCACTATCTCCATTACCCTTTGGAGGGTTTGAGCTTTCACCTTGCAATATTGTATTTCTTTCTTCAAATAAAACTTTCACCATCTTTGTCATATCATAGAAATATTTTCTGAAAGTTTCATCTTATTAAGTAAGAGTTCCATGACTCTCCTCATGAGCCATACTTGGTGAATATCTCCTTGAAGCTTGAGGTGATTGTGTAGTTCTCCTTCTTGACAGTTGAGAAATTGGCTCTACAAGTTGGCCACCATTGAAACTAACGCCTTTTTTGGTCACATGGCATATGGTTTGTAACTGAGCTAACCGTTGGATGAAACCCCACACAAATTTGTTGTGGCTGGCGTAGTATGTGGTAAGGTCATGTGTGGTAGCGGATAAGACCAAGGGCTAGGTCTTAGCTCCGACCCTTTTGGCACCCGAATGAAACTTAATGCAAACTCAAATAGTTGTTCAAAGGTTATGGGTTAAGAAACACAATGTGGGCAGGATGGTACCCAGCCCTACCAAGTCGGTCGCCCATGTTGGAGGTCACGGGTTCAAGACCAGTGGAGTCCCAAAACCTTTTACACCTGGAAGGGGTGCCATGTGGCACTGTAACATTGGCCCACATACATTCCACATGTTGGATCTCGATTGGTCCAACACAGATTCCAATCACCTACCACATCATCACTTGCCACGTCAACCTTTGTCATGTGTTAGTACGACCACCTACCATGTGTCCAGTACGGCCTTGACACTTTAGCAGTATGGCCCTACCATGTTAGCAGTATGACCCTATCATGTCAGTAGTATGGACATGCCACATCAACAGTATGTACATGCCACATCATCATTGTACGGAATGTATAGTCAACAAAATTTTGCATTTTTTGCAAAGCAGACAGAGCGTGATATCTCACTCATGCAACGTTTGTTTGAACCCGTTCAAGTTGTGTTGTGATCATGATGATGAGGCCTACGCATGAGTTTGTTTTGAAGCAATTACAAGAAATTTAATTTTTGAGCATATTTTGATCTCCTGGATCAAAGCCTAACTTCCTAATCCAACTAACATACATCATTGCAAATTGGTTTTTTCTTATGTCTCGGGCAGGTATTTCACCATTTATAGGCTACTCAACATACTTGGCAACCCTTGGACCTTCCCAAGACTTCATTCCACACATTTCACTCCACTTGGACTTGACCTCTAGGGGCTCCACTTCTATCTCTATCCATCTCCATCTCATTCCCCCCAGGGTCAATGGGATCTCCTCCCTAGAGTGACCTAGCCACCCTTGAAGTGTGGGACTTACATCGAGGTGACATTTGGTGTAGGATTCCCAAGTTTTATCACTTTCTTTTTGGTTGGGTCGTACTTTTCCCAACCTACAACTTGCATTATAACAGGACCAACCTAGGGGAGAGGTCGAGAGGGTGCTAAAGACAAATCGAAGGAACCTGGTGGGGTTGACCTACCAAATTCTAATGGCATAGATAGAGGACCTTCCAGAGCACATACAAAGATAAGTGGTTAGAGAACCATGTTGATCCAAGGCCTGCGGCCTAGATGTATCTATTTATAGTATCAGTTGTATATGTATTATCAGGGGCTAGGAAGCTCGATTTTGTATACTATATTCCACATTTTTGTACTTGATGACACTTATGATTATATATAGACTCTTCGGCTTTACATTCACAATGATGTCATGATTATTTTCCATGATATGTACATTCATGCTTTCATTTTTTCTTAATGTGACAAATGCCATTCTAATACATAGTTATCCAATGCATTTAATAAATCATTATAACTTTTTAGAAGTTTCACCTACAAGAACTTTCGGAGAAGTGTAGGATCGCAGACCATGTACTCATTGTTTAATTGTGACACTACTAGTTGCAAATCCAAGTGAAATACTAGGTGTCAAATTCCATACGAAATGGCTTCCAAAAGTAATTCAATTACGAAACTATACTCAGAAACATTATTGGTTTTTGGTCCAAGGAAAGCACCTCTTGAAGTTACAAGCTGACATGTGAGAGAATAAATCACCCAAGTGGCATAAGCGAGGTTCTGAGTGTGCCATCTAGCACCATCCACAAATATGAAAAATATAGGTGTATTTGATGCCATCTACCAACCAAGCATCAATTGTGATAACCAAATCACGAAGAAAATGAAAAACCACACTCTAACTAGCATTGAAACTACTAAAAATAATAAAAACTACAAAAGGGAATGCATAAGCATTGCTACCTAAGTATAGTACCTCTTAACATAGCACCCATTGCAAAGCTCATTAAGCACTTTTCCCTCATAATCCTCAAGCTTGTAAGATCCATTATGTAGGACATGCCTCATGATGTAAGGACCATGCCACATGGGATAAAAATTTCCTACCCCCAAGGCATCTTTGTCCTGATCATAGACCAAGACCAAGTCACCTTCGAAGAAGACTCGAGGATGGAAAGACTTATCAAATTGAGCCTTAGCACGCTTCTAGTTTGCTTCATTCATCGTGGTTGCATATCCACGTTTCTCTTCAATTTACTCAAGTTGAACGAGATGTTTTTCAAAGGCGGAAGTGTCAGGAAGGAGCTTAATTAATATTTTGAGCGAAGGGATTTCAATTTCAATTGGAAGAACCACTTCCACCCCATGAATGAGTTGTAAATGTGTGAACTTGATAGTAGTCTTAACAGACATTCAATATGCCCAAAGTGTTGGAAAAATAATTAAGTTCCAACTGCATTTACTCACATTCACAATATTTTGGAGGATGGTCTTCAAGGACATCTTCACTTCCTCAACCTAACCATTACCCTACGGATAATAGGGGGAAGAGTGTTCCTGAAGGAACCCCAAGTTAGCTACTAATTCATTCATCATTTTATTTAGGAAACAACTTTCATGATTAGTGACAAACTCTCTAGGCACACCAAACTGAGTTATCACCTGATTGAAAATAAACAGTGTCATCATCTCACCGTCGTATGAGAATGTCAGCATGGCCTTGGCCCACTTGGTAAAGTAGCCAATAGAAATGATGATGTATTTTTCCCCCCTGGTTGAAGTCAGGTTCCAAGTCATAAAATCAACCCCCCACTTAGTAAACAAGCCAACAATAATGGAAGGAAAAAGTGGAGAAGGGTGTGCACGCATCTTCCTCTTGAAAAATTGGTAGGGATGGAATTTTTTGACAGCTTCAATGCAATCTTGAAAGATCGATGGGAAAAATTATCTAGTGCATAATATATTTTGGATTGTTGCTAACCCAGATAGGTGACCACCACAGGATCCACTATGACAATCATTGAGAACCATTTATGCTTCCTCGTGAGTTAAGAAGCAACGCAAAACTTGATTTACCCCTTGATGATACAAAGTGTTACCAATAATAAGGTAGCTTCTTGCATGATGGTGAACACAACGTTGCTTATCTCAACATAAGTCAAGAGAGAACCTTTGGTTCTAGAGATATATGAGTATGTCCCCATACCAAGGGTAGTCTGAAGCGATGAGGAATAAATGTTTGTCAGGAAACAAGTCATCTTCAACTTCATCCTCACTAATCTTGGGCAATTCTTACATTAATTTAGTGAAAACCAAATATTTTTTTCAACTTGGCCAATGTGAATTCGAGATCGAACTCTTGTACAATCACAATCCATTTGTTGTACTTGCCTCTGATTACTCATCTAGTCAAGAAAAATTGTAAAGGATTCACATCTGCGATCACATTGGGTTTTTTTAGAAGAATGTAATGTTTTAATCGCTAGATAGCATGGATTGTTGCCAAAGATAGCTTCTCAACATGAGAAAACATCAACTCGGGGTCGGAAATTCTCTTGCTCTGGTAGTACACCATGTGCTCTCGGTGCATGTCACCTTCCTGAACCAAAACCATCTCAATAGTTGATTCAGATACCAAAATGTATAACATGAATTACTTATTATAGTCCGGACGACTCAGCACGGGGGATGACATAAGTGCATTTTACAAATCATTGAAATATATTTGAGAAAACTCAACCCAAATGAATGGTACCCCTTTCTTCAGTAGGTGCATGAAACATTTAGTAACCTCAGCAAAATTTTCAATAAACCATCACAAGAAGTTACCATTTCTCTGAAGTCTTTGTAACTAGCATAAAGTGTGTATGGGAGGCAATTGAACCACTGCCTCAACCTTGAGTGCATAAACCATGATCCTCTTATTGGACATGATGAATCCTATCAACTTACTAGACACGACACAAAAAATGCATTTTTGAGGATTTAGACAAACCCTATAGTAACGTCATCTATCAAACACTGCACAAAGATGCACAAGATGATCTTCAATCTTGTGAGATTGTGTGACCAAATCATCGAGGTATGCTTCGACAATGTGATTGATGTCATGGAAAGTGTACGACATAGTTTGTTGGAAGCTAGCCATGACATTTTAAAGTCCAAAAGGAATTTTACAGTAAGAAAAATTCCCCCTATGACAAATGAACGTGATTTTGTGTTGGTCCTTTGGCTGTATTTGGATCTTATTATATGTTGGATCATATGTCATTGATGTAAATGGTTTGGTTTGATTGATGTCATTGGTTGATGTCAAGTAATTGATTGATATGATTCCCTTGATGAGAATGTTATATGTCCAAGTGGAAACCAATCGATGCAAAGGTAAACAAATG
>ML780742.1:327763-369362 GCA_009831015.1 Picea engelmannii
CGCGCTCATATTTGTGTTAAAACCTAGCACCGAGCACAACCACAAAATGGTGCGAACTATAGGACGGTTAGGACACGCCTAGCCCCTAACCGCCAAAACCGTGGACATATGGGTCACCATGTGACCGCACACACAAACAAAAAGGGGCCAAGGTTTTAAAACATATGGTAACATGGTCAGAATGTGTGCGTGCCGGTGGTTACATGGCATATATATATGACCGGGGGTCGGGGCTTAGCCTCGGCCCGGACCGCGCCCCAAATCACAACATTTGAAATTCAAATAAATTAAATCCCATATATATGTTAAGAACCATAGGTGGGCGCGCCGGTTGGGTGGCCCTTCCCAAATCTCTTCCCCTTGCCTGGAGGTCGCGGGGTCGAGTCCTACCGGCTACATAAGTTTTAAACCATTGTCCAGGTGACACGTGGTGGCCATTGATTGGGCCATGTGTCACCATTCCATTCACCATAAACAAGCTACGTGTCAGATGTCAATTCGTCCACGCGACTACCAACCAACACCTGCCATGTTTCGTACGACCCTGCCACGTCAGCATCCGTATGGATTGCACAGTCAGCACACATTTTTTTTTGCATGTTTGACGATTTGAACAGAACGTGATATCTCTCTCATCCGACATTTGTTTGAACCCAAACGAGTTGTGTTGGGTTCGTGACGATGAGGCCTACTCACCCGTTCGATTTGAAGCAATTCCGAGCACTTTAAATTTTGAGCAAAATTTGATCCCCTGGATCACATTGACACTTTGGAAACCCCCATATACGTATTACTCCAATGGAAACTTAAGCAAGTGAAGGATTGGATATCACTGTCTCTTACCCTAATGTGACCTCATGCTTAACACTTGTGTTAGAGGTGTTTTCCAAGCAAGTGCTCCTTGCTACCACTATGTTTCACACTCTTTAATCAACTCTAGTTTATGGTTTCACAACCTTGGAGAATTTACTCTCCAACCTTATTCCAAGGCCCTAAATCCTAGACTACTATTGGTTTCTTTGGAAAGAAAAGAGTTTAATTCAGTTTAACTTAGAGATTTTTTTTAAATGGTTGTTAATTACTAAAAGGTTACGAATGTGCAACTCTTGATGTTTTGTATACTCAAACCGAAATAACTTATAATAACAATGGCACCCAAATTGCACTAATTCTTCAATAAAATCAGTTATAACATGAACAAATTTGAAAACTAAATCCAATACAATATGCAAACTCCTAATGCAATTTTTCCTTTTCTTTCAAAAACTTATAGCTATCGGACCCTACTCAATCAAACAAGAAAATAGAAATGTAGTTAAACAACCTATCATGAAACACACAAACAACAGAAAAAGAAAAAAGACCTAGAATGATTTTTCCTTTTATATGATAATGAAAGATAAAATGCAATCAAGCAAACACTATTAAACTACATAGCTACTTCACACAGGCACTATAAGGAAAATAAGCAAGGATGCAACAACCAGGTAGGAGGAAGAGGGATGGAAATGAGAAAAACTCAATCCTAGGAGGCACTTGCAACTTCTGTGAAGGAAACAAGAGAGTACTCACACCTTTCCTTAGGGAAACCAATGAGTGCTCTATTTTTCACTGAAGGAAAAGAGTGATTGTGTCTTTTTAGAGGCTAAAATCCTCAAGAAACCTTCAAAAACCTCTAGAATATGACCTATGACTCTACAACAAGCAATGTAGAACAAAAGTATATAGAAACAAACTAAACCTAAGCCAATAAAGAAACTATGAAAACCCTATTGAGAATATCTTTAGGAGTTATCCCCAACAGAGTTGCCAATTTTTATGCGAAAATAAACTTCCTATAGCTAGGGCTAACTATAATAGAGAAAATTTCAAAGAACATTGCTAATCTTTCCCAAAAATATATTCTTTCAATAACTACCAGGTAATTACAAGAGGTTGTATGCAATTTCGATGGATAAATGGAGATGATCCTTATTGGTTGTCCTCACTCCAAATGTACTCACTCCTACTTCATATTGCAGACCTACACACATAGAAACAAGAAATCTTCCTCAAGACTATTGGTAGAAATGAAAATCGATATGAAATAACTACTTTAACTAACTTCATTTTGAAAATTATTTCTTTGACTAAATATTGAAAGGAGATTAAATTAAACATAGACAAGTCAGGATTTAGGGGAGGGAAAGAAGAGAGATATTCATTTTATTATTAATAATGGAAATACCAAAGCATGTACCTAATTCTATTGTTGGCAGCACCCGTAATTTCCTTCTAGATTCCTCCAATCCCTGGCCACTAAGGACTACAACACCTCCAACGTTCTTCTCCTCACGAATATGAGGAATATCAATAGATATTAGGCTTCACTGATGTGAATGGGAAATGAACTTTGGGAAACATGGGTTTCTTCGGAAATGTGGGTCATAAAAACCTTGGATATAAAATGGCTTGGATTCTTGGAGATAAATGTTTACTCTAGCATAATAACAATGTTTGTTCCTTCCTTCCTCATTTGACTCTCTTTTATACCATTTAAATATGGTTGAGACCATTTTTCTACAGGTTTTAGGGAGTTATAGAGTTAGTTTTCTCATAAACCGCACTCAGGAGCGCGTAATTTCCACATTTTTTTAATATCTTTTGGCACATTAGAATGCACTTGTGCCTTTTTTGAAAAAAGAGGACGAGTACTTGGACCTTTACTAAGAATAAGTGGCAAGTAAATTTTCGGGAAGGAGATCCCATGCAACAAAAATGAGGATATGAAGGGACAATGGCCAATAAAATGTATCTCAGCTACTAAGGTGGAAAAAGATGTTATAACATATTGTAATCGAAATTTTGATATGGAGCAAACTCTTCATTTTTGGTATTGTAAATTGCAAAACAAATAATATGTATTTGGTACAAAACTCTTATATAAGGTAATCGCAACTAATTCCTTAATCAACTATACAATATCAAATAATTTATAAAATTTCATACTGCTACCACAATTTTATACAAGTAATGTTTTTGCAAGGATTATCATAAAATAGATTTCTTGAATTGTTGAGTCTTGAGTTACATTTTTAATCTTTCCCTTGCATCCACTTACCAATCCTTGATAATCCACTAGTTGACCTCCCTACCAACTCCAATGGGTACTCTCCTTTCCCAAGGACCCTCGAGCTACAATGGGGTTGTATAGAAAGTATTGATCTAGCAATAAGATAAGTATGAAGCCACTAAGCTTGGAAGAAAATCCCCACTTCACAACACACTTCAATGGAACAATCTCTCAACAATCACCAAAAGAAATGTCATAAACATTACGACAACCATCCAACATTAGGGTGTAAAAACTATTTTCCTCTTAGCACAAGCTTTCCTTTTATAGTTTTTGTTGTTCATGTCACTTTCAACTCATGCAAAAATGTAATCTTCTAAATTACTATTTGTCTATTATTCACCCACACATATATCACTCATATGCACATATGCACATGTAATTACTTATTTAAAATTATTAAATAATGAATTATCCTCACCCAACTCCCACATTTCCTATTTTCACTCCTAGGTGTTCCCTTGATCTTCTCTTCATTTCCTATTTTAGTGGATGCACATGGAGTTACTAGTTTTAGTTATTAATCATCTTTCCTTAATTTCTCCCAACCCATTTATTTTTCCACACGTCAATTTGAATTTGAATTTTTCTTTTTCTTTTTTTTTCCTTCATTTATGGATGCACTAGTAATTAGTTTTAGCTAATTAATAATTACTTTATTTCCATTCCATGCATATTCTCCTAGAACGTATGTATATTTCTAGTAACTTTTAATTAACTAAATAATTTCTCCTGTTATAGAATCTTAATTAATTGTATGCTCATTTGCACTACTATCATTTAGCTTATTGTTCTCTTTATGTAAAAATGCCTAGACTATATGATTATTTTTTCATTTCTCATTAAATAAAATATGCACACTAAGGTAATCCTGTTTTATATTTTTCAAACAATCTACATCCACTATATACTTGACAATTTATAACCAATACCAAGGGTGTCATGTTTCTCATGCCCTTCAAGAATTTACCTTTCAGTATGTTCCAAGGGTGTCATGTTTCACATGCCCTTCAAGCATCTAACTTTCTTGGTGGGGAATGGTGCAACTATTGAGACTCTATTAACTTAATATTTGTCGCCCTTGTTGAGAGACTAATGGTCACTAGGGAATAAGGTTATCACTTTATTGTGCACCCATCAACCAAACCTCATGAGTGACCAAATTTGTGGCATACCCTCATAGTAGCATGCACCTCTAGGTAAAAGCATCATCATATTTTCAACCTAGGTCACCAAAAAGTAATGCTAGTAGGTGGAAACAAAAATGTTGATAATCTCTCTTGATGGTACCACGTACTCTTCTATACAACCCCATTACCCGTGTGTGGATCAATCAACAAGCATGTTCCTTGCGCATGTACACAATGCAATCAATGCATCAAATAATTTCATAATTAAATTAAAGCATGACATTAATCACATAAATTTTTTGGGTACCCTCAGTCAATTCGGATTCATATGAATGTTGACGAAATCCCTCATCATTTTGTACCTGTGGTTTCTTGTCACACTAGGAAAACCGTCAATAACATCTACAAATTTATGTTTCCAACATTTTCCATTTTTATGCGTCATAATCATATATTGACAACATCAATTATATCATATTAGTGCACATATTAGTCATCCTCGTCATCATTTAAACATTTTAATGAGCCCATTTAAATCATAGTTTAAAACCAATCACACAATTTAAAAGTTTGAGTTCCATCATCAATATACAAATCAATCATCTAGGTCATTTATAACCAAATGCCCTCAAATAACAATATCCAGATTGTCAAACAAGTAAGAATCAAATGGGGCACTACAAGTGGTGGGACCCAAAGTCAACCTAATAGGAAACTTTAAAAAAAAGGTTAGTCGATGAAATAATTTAATATTAAAGGTCATAAATACTAGTTAACATGTTTGGGCTAGGATCTCTCAAAGTAATAACAATCATATTTATAATTTTGTTTTGAGGGATTTTTTTTTTCACAAGAACTGGTGGATTTATATTAATATGAAAAAAAATTGTGGCCAGAGCCACAGGAAGCATAAAGAGTATTCAAAATTACATAGTTCTAGCTCTGACAGAGCTTCTTTCGGCCTATTTTTTTCTTCCAACTATCCTTTGTCCAATTCTTACTACTATTGTTGTTTTTAGCTACATAGATTCGACAAAAACCTATTACATAATGAGAATTAAAACATAAACTAGCTATGAATTACTTTTTTGCTAGTTCATTAGCATTCTCTAATTGTGCTTGTTCCTCCTCAACTTCCATTGGTGAGTTCAAGTCCGGTATAATTCCCACTTGTGTTGCCTCTCCTCCTAATAGCCCTGCAACTGAGTTTGAATTACCAGGTTCCTCATTCCTTTGTGTTGTCTATTCTTGAAGAGAAACAAGTTGGTGATGCAAGAAATCTACTTCATCCTGAAGTTGACCAATGAGAACACGATGTTGACTGGGAGTATCAAGTGTAAATGTTATTGTAGAACTAAGGGAATTAACTCTGAGAGTCAATATTTGTCTTTCCTCACTGCTAGCCTCAAATTGCTCATCCACATTGTTTGTGCACTCCATGTTGTCCATATGTGCTTTCTTGTCTAGGAGAATTCACGGAGAACAAACTTGAGTACTGAGAATTAGGTGTTCCAATAGCTTGATCAATTGTTCTGAAGATTCTGCAGAGTTTCTTCCAAAGCCTGCCTTTACTTATTCAGGGGCACACACCACAATATATCCACCAATTACAGAATCCAAGTTTGTTGAAAACTCTCGGGATTTCTCAGTTGGCCCAGACTGACCAAGAGACAAGCTACCCAGACGCTTCCAATACAGACTCCAAATCCAAATTTTAGGAATGTCATGGAAAACTTTATTCCCAATTACATTTAGAATTCATGCAATGTGACGTACCTGATTACCATGCCTGAGATA
This sequence comes from Picea engelmannii, assembly GCA_009831015.1. NCBI lineage: Eukaryota > Viridiplantae > Streptophyta > Pinopsida > Pinales > Pinaceae > Picea > Picea engelmannii. The sequence goes on from ML780742.1 coordinate 333,803, forward strand.
TCCTTCACAAGCTAGCCATGCATCTCTCGGGTACTGCTGACGAAATCCTCCTTAATTTGGATGAAGAAACATACTTTTCCATCCTCTCCACCTTCCACTATGATGATCATACTTCTCCCCTCCTCTAGAGCCATCATAACAAGTGCATTCGCAGGCTTACCCCATACATACTTCATCATGTGAATGATCTATCCACGCGTTGACTGATAGCAATCCAGATTTTGAATGATTGTTCCCAAGCTTCTGAAGGAGTTATTCGATATAAATATTGTGTATGTCCCTTCCACGCGTCGAGGAGGTTGTACCACATGCCTGAACCATTTTTGACACTTGGTCATTTCAAATTTTACGAAGGGGGAACCACCAGCATCATTCCATTCACCCCCATATGACTAGGAGCTAGCATGATGGCCTTGTTTGCTAAGGAATCTACAACTGTGTTATGGTGACGAAGGATGTGAAAAAAATGTGCCTGAAGTCCTTGCAAAATTTTTCTAATGTGGTCCACAGGATTTTCTAGACTTATTTCTTTGGGTGAGGAGGCCTTGATGAAATAGCGAATTGTGTTTTTAGAGTCATCGACTATATTAAGCTCAATTATTTTTCTTTTCTTTGCCATTTGTATGCCCATATACATAGTGTATGCTTTTGTTTTGTTATTAGTAGTGACTTATAGATTCCAAGAATACTCCATTAATTGATTTCCTCTAGGGTCGAAGAGCACCCATCCCACACTACCTCCCAGTTGTTTTGAAAGCATATTACAAAATTTTGCAATTCAAATTTTTTGACCATTTATATGGATAACATAGGAGAAATTTATAAAAAAAAATGAATTATATCAAAGAAAAAAATTAAAATCTTAATTTTCTTTTTAAAATAAATTAATATTTTAAAATAAAATCATCACCTAAATATTTTAATATGAATAAAGTAATTTAAGAAAATAAATAAATTGTGAAGCAATAAGCCTTATGTCAAGAAATGAAACATCTTTGAAGTGTCATTGGAAATGCAATAATCACTATGAAATGTAATATCTAAACTCTATTGCAATGGGGATGAAGCATGGGAAAAGTAAAACTACTTGGGAAATGAATATTTTAACGTAAGATGAACACTTACATTCAAATAAAATTTGTTGTTTGGAACCTAGATCATCAAACAAAATGTGTTGTTTGGAACCCACGTCATCATAGAAAATTATATTTTCATCATTGTTATTGATGCAACTACTCAACTAAGTTAATTAATATAAGTAGATTCTATATATATATAACAATATATGAAATGCCAATTTGCTTGGGATCTTGAAGGGATACGTGGGCTTGGTCAAATAAATGAAAATACTGAAATCAAAAGAAATAATTAAAACCAACAACAAAAGCTAAAAATAAAAGAAACACTAAACCAAATCAACATAAAGCATAAAAACATATTTGTTTTCTTATATTGTAATTATTATTTACATAGTCATATCATTGTACCGATATTCATGGTGGGTGACATTTGTGGTATATGAAGTCACCCTTAAGCTTTTTAGGGGTAAATCCTAACCCCTAGGTTATTGAAGATATTAGAGACTCATTGAGGAAAGAATAACTTTTTAATTTAATGATGTCATAACAGCACTTGCCAAAATTTGCTCAAAATTTGGGGCTTCTTAATGGGTTCGTGTTTCCAAGAACAAACGAAGATGAAAGATTGACAATACCTTCATTATGGCAATTACTAGGAAGTGAACTATGACCAAAAACCTCCTAGTTTTTATAGACAAAACTAAATCCAAGGTACAAGACTGCGCATTCATTCTTAAGGCACAATAATCAAGTAAGGTGGGAGAAAGAGCTTTCCCAACCTGCCAACCTACTTTTTAATCAAATCTTCTTGATGTTCATCATTTTCCGAGGCTCTCTAGACTACTTTAATAACATGAGATGACATTTCATTTTTAATAACATGAGATGAAATTTCATTGGTGTTTGGCAACATATTCCTTCTGAAATTAATCATAAGCCTTCACTTAGTTGTTCTAAAGTTGTAACAACCAAAATTCTAAAGTTGTAACAACCAAAATGACAGCACCAAGAATGATTGTTTCAACAATCAAATTATGACAATGACTAAGATGGGAGTTTGGAGAATAACATATTTTTCAAGGTGGTATTCAACATTTTTCTTGTAATATTAAGTGATGCTTGATTGTTTACTTTTGTTTCCACTAGTCTTTTTGGACAACAAAAAGATCAATATCATTATTCATTTTTCCTTTCTTATGATAGAATAATGATTATGATTATCCTTTAACACCACATCATCATACATATAATATTTATATTTCAAATCCATTTCCATTTACATATGTGAACTTTCCATACGCAATGCACTCATTAAAAATAGGATTTACAATTTGAACCAAGAAATAATATGGAAAGTTGGTTAAAATAAATTATAGATGAGAAATTCATATCAACCGTTATAGATTTAAAATCATTATCTATAAAAGGACTAATGTTTATCATTATAATACAAATTCATAGTGTTGAAATTTGTTAGCACCCTAAGGTTTTGTGAATACTATTTGCATGTTCAAGAGGATGCATCGTACAACACCAAGGTTCAACACTTGTGTTGATTAGGGATTTAATGTGTGTGCTAACATGTTTTATACTATAAGCAAGGACTTGAAGATATCGCATATAGGCCAAATCCTTGAATATCTTCAGTGATCATTGTAACCATTTTTGTAACAACCCGATGGATTATGGTCGAGGTTGTGGGTGATCTTGCAAGATCGTTATGATTGTCACGCTCCAATAGACTTAGGGGGATGCACACAAATATGTATGGGGTTGGATTTATGTTCACTAGAGGTTGATTATTGTTATGAGTTGTAGACGAGTTAGAGTTCCATATGAGAGAGAAAGTTGATCCATATCTGAGCGGATGCTTGTGCTCTGTTTCATGTTGAATGTGTTATGTGCAAGCTTTGGCCCCTCTGTAGTAATTGTATTGAATGCTTTTAAGATTAATAAAGCAAGCATGAAGCACCTTTTGTCTCTATATCTTGTATATGTTGGTTTGAATGTATGTTTGTTATGTAGTATTATGTGTGGTACCCTTATGGTGGTTAGGAATGAATGCATGGTTATATGATGGATGTTCCATGTATGTTATATTCCTTTATAAGTTGCATGAAACCTATGGTCTCTGTGATTCTCATGGCTTCTCAGGTGAGACCTTTAGTTCTTGAAGATTGAATATGTCGGCACCTATGGGGTATTTGTTGGTCAAGCCTTTCGAACCCTGCATCTGAAACCCCGCAACCAAGAATTAGTTTTGTTCCAGGGACCTAAAGGTTTTGTGCTACATATTGAAGGAAAGACATGAAGTGGAAACCCTCAAGGGAGGAGATACAAAATTGGTTCTCTAAGAACGAAGATGAGTTCACGCGACGAGAGAACAAGAACCTGCAAATCAACCTCGAGCGATGTAAACGAAGGTACATATACACAGATCTGCATGAAATTTTGTTTGCTAAGTTTCCTTGCTTATTGCATGAGTGAATAAAGAGACATACAAATATTAACTATGTATGGTGCATCTAGAAATGTCGCATGTTAGTGTATTGTCCAAGATGATTATTGTTGAAAATTATGGAGGCTTGCTTTCAATTCAAAATTCTACATGGATGTGGAGGAGTTGTCATATTTACAACAATATCTAGAACAAGATACTTGCTCTGTTAAGTATAGAAAACTTACCAAGTCATTGTGTGAGGTGATTGAGGATTGGTTTATATAAAATCCAATAGTTAGTTTGGGAAGGGAAGCAGGTTATTAGAAAAAATTCATGGCATGTTCCACAATATTTTCAAAGTTGGATTTTTTCCATTACTGAGATAGGGTTACTCCCAGACTACAAACCAACCTCGGTAAGAAGATTTTGGTTAAACAAGGATTGATCTTGATTGCCTAAACTTCATGCTCTTTTCAGAAGGAAAACACAAAAATTTTGTCATAATTCTTTTTTCTTAATGATGATGTGAAGCTACAACTAGAGAATGTGAGAAACTGAAAGCAAGGAATACTATTGAGTCCTGGTATTGGATTAAGAAGAATTAATCGAGCAAATGGGTCTAAGCATCTATTTGCCCAATTCAAAATTTGACTCCTTACTTTTTTTTCTCACAATAAAAAGATGGACTACAATCTCACTACAGTACACTTATTTAATGCACATCTTTGTAGTGATCTTGAGAAATATATTAGTGCTCTATTGTTGTCTTTGACAACAATGTTGCATCTAGAACTGTCGCATATTAATGTATTGCCCAAGATGGATCTTATTGAAAGTTATGGAAGGCTCGCTTTCAATTTAGAATTCTACACATATGTGTAGGAATTGTCATATTTACAACAATATCTAGGTCAATATCCTTATTCTGTTAAGTACAAAAAACTTACCAAGGCATTGTGTGAAGTGATTGAAGACTATGTTACGCAGAACCTAATAAGAGTCAGCTTGAAAAGGGATGAAGTTTATTAGAGATGTAGCTTAGGAAGAGATGCATGTTATGTGTTGTAATTATCTCTTAAGCACTAATGATGACCAAGCACCCTTGGATAAATCCATGGAAATAAAAACAAGAATTCTCTAAATTGTAATATCTTTAAAATAGGTATTCTCTAAAGTTCCCTACAAAATAAAAACAAGTTTTCTCTAAAAAAAATCCCTACAAAATAGATTGCAAAATCTTTAAAACATGTATTCTCTAAAGCATTCTAAAATATCGATATTTCTATAAGGACCATACCTTTGCATGTTTTGGTTCATGTACTTTTATAACATCGGGGGTTGAAACTTTATGCCCCTTTCTTCATTCTTACACCAATTTTGTACCACCCAGATCTACGTTTCCTTCCTAATATTGACAAGCATTGTCATTCAAGAAAAAAGAGGGTTCATGAGTGAACAAAAATGGAAGAAAAACTTCAACAAAATTAAAAATTCCAACAAAGAAATGGTTGTAAGGGAATTAAACTTGGGTTATCTCATCTGAATCAAAACATTCATCCTTATTTAATGTAGAAACAAGAGGTTTAATCATTTCATTGCATGACGATAGTCACCTTTCAGGTTTTCAACATTTTAAGTGGTTCCTATATGGATTCTATGAACTTCAACAAATGGCAAGGGACTTTCTATTATATATTTTGACATTTTACCCTCTTTACAATAGTCTAAGTCTATCATATATTGAACAATGTATTATGCACCTAGTTCTCTATTATTGTTTCCCACCTACAATTTAATGTCAAGTTTCAACACACAATTAGTTGGATAAACAAATTGAAATAGATAGCACAAAGTACAATCAGCAAAAAATTCGTACACTTACAAATTTTTCTTTGTTTTCTTACAACCCACCTCAACCAAAAGGATATGGAACCGTCACATTATTTCTTTCCTCTTGTACTCTTTACCAAAAAAGATTTTAAACACATACTTTCCTTCAAATTTTTCCAATATTTGGGGGTTAGAGTGGAGTCATTCCTCTCTTTTCCATCCAAGATATGCTTTTTTTTGCATGTATGTCTATAATTGTTCATCAAAATTCTCTCCCTTCTTGTAATATTTTGTGCATATATTTCCACCAACAGTATCAAAATGATTTTTCATTTAATGTGTGACCATACCAACATTTCTTGGATCTTGGTTTGAAAATTTTGATTTGCTAACATCAAAATGAGACCTACATCTTGTATCAAACTCAGTGGCCCACCTTGCAGCATGTTGGCCAATGGGCTCACCATCTTTTGACACCTCAACAAAGAAAGCCTTCTTCCCTTCTAATTTGATTTATTTGGCTTTCCTTTATGTATGCATATACCACTCTTAATTGAGTCTTTGTCTTTTGACAACAACTAATCTACATCCTTAGAACTAGAAATATTGGGTGTTCTTATTGCATCAAGATTTGCAGATGCAACAAGTTTATTTTGAGGCACATTTCTTGGAAAATATGTAATTGGTGGTTGTTCAGTCACATGAGGATGAACTACTCACTCATTGGCCACAACAGGCATTGCACTAAGTAGCTCGTTAGTCACCACATATGTGCCTTCAAGCATTTCCTTTAATTTTAAATAAAATTCCTATAAACTTGATCTTCATTTTTCCTCGTGTCTATCAAGAATTCCTTATCAATCATGTGGTATATCATCTTTTTAATGATCATAAGTATTTCCTTGAACTACATGTATTGAATCACTAATGTGTTGGCTTCTATGAGTTGGTGGAAATATGTATTTACTTGCCCTTTGTTTTTTATTGTTTTCTGTGCAATCTAGTTCTCCCCTATAAAACATAAAACATATCATATTAGTATGGAAATAATGTGTGGCCTACATCATTAAACCAATTATATACTACTTTCATGAAATATGTCTAGAGGTGAAAAGTAATTACATATTTGTCAAACCAAGAGACAATAAATATTCATCAGTTTTTGTCATGTGTTCTTTATGAATATGCTCATATTTTGTTATATGTTTAGCATTATCATTGTCACTTTTGTGCTTCAATCCCTTCTTCTTTATATCTTGAAATCCAACATTTCACATCAACAATGTCATTATTGCCATTTTTCCTTTCAACTACCCAATCTATTCTAATTAGACTAAGAAAATAAGAAAGATATGAAAATCAAGAAGCATGAGCTATGCATATCCCACGGTTTACTCAACAATGAACTACAAAATGTTTCCTAAAACATATATAATATAAAATACACAAGAACAAATCCTTGTGTGCCAATAAAATTGAGAAGAGTGAATTTTAGACATAGATTAGTAAAACCATTTGGTTGATTCCATGGACAAAACAAAATAAATTCATTTGGATAGTGAAAATGAATCCATAAAGTTAAGGTGACAAATCATTTGCATTCCCATCGGGATCACTATCCTCATCACTCTTATATGCATCTGTTTGATTTTCTTCCTCATCCTCATCTGCAACATGTATTACATTCTCTCTCTCAATCTCTTCATTGAGAATCAAGGTCTCTTCTTCAAACACTTCATCCTCATCTTCAACTTATTCCAATGTTTATTGTAAATTATCATATTTTACATTATGAATTATATCAAAAACTTCCATGAATTTATGTTTCGAATGTGACTCTATTCAAATGACATACAACCATATTAGGCTTGTTACATCATCAATTAGAAATGACTGGTTAATTTTAAGAGGGAAAACATACAATTCATCAATGTTTGATTAAAATGGATATGTATTTACACATACAAATCCGTATGCATCAAGTTGTATTGTGAATGGTTTGATCCATTTACATTTTAATAATATAGCATTATTTTCACCATAATAAACTCAAATAATTTCTTGGATGAATCCAACATAAAATTTATTCTCAATTTCACGATGAAATTCAGCAATAACAATATAATCACAATTTTGCTTTCCTTTTTCCTTTTTCTTCCATTCTTAAATGAATACCATAGACCTGCATTCCAATGAAATTCCAAGCTGGCCATAAATGTGGAGATTGTGAAAGCTCAATTTCATTTATTGTTATATCTTAACCTTCTAGGTTTGTGTCATTGTTTTTATCAACAATCCATTCATCAAATTTTGGAAAAGAAACACCTCCAATAAAATCATGAAGTCTGGGCTTCCAAGATGGGTGCATCCCTCTTCGAATCTCTTCTTGGTATTTGCTACATAGAGTATGAACATACAAGATAGTAAGAATAATATTTTAAATGTTTAAATGAAATTGAATAAATAAATTATTGTGTAAAGCATATTTTCACTTGTGCCACTTATCAAATGAAGATGTGTTTTGAAGAACATAAGCATGTATCATAGTTATTTCCTTGTGTGATAGCTTGAAGCGATATCCAATTCCTTCTAATACTTCACCTGCAACTCTCTCATCTTTGTCATCATCCCATACACATTGATTGACATTTTTAAAATCCTTCATTTTTACGCAAAATCCCATGACCTCTTGCATTGAATGTCCCTCAAATATGTTTCCTTTCAATTATGCCATAATACCAAAAAAAAATCAAAACCTTCACACATCATTCTATAGGATACATATCTTGTTCTTAACAATCCACAATGCTCTAGTTCGTATTCTAGATGTATGAAAAGATACATAGAAATATTAAATATTGTTGGTGGAAATTTTGGTTTCAATAAGCAAAGGACTTCGACAACCTTTTCCCTCAAATTGTCAAATTTTGAAGGATCTAATACATGTAAACTCAATCTCTTTAATATTAGGCTCAACCTTATAATTGTCAATCTTGGCCCCTTTTCCAAACTTGATACACACTTGATATGACCACAATAGGTAAAATATCAGCAATTATGCCATGATAGTCATGGGTCTTGAGCCCTTTTAAGCTATTAATGCTAGTTTGGATTCTAATATTATTACTTACCTATCCAATGTGAAAGCAAGTATGAGACATAAGCTATATTTTTTTCTGAGTATGCATAAGATATATTTTTATCAATATGCACAAAGTCAACAATATTCCTAATGGCTATATCTTTAAAGTATGGAAACTTATAGAGTATGCACAATTGTTTTACACCACTTTCATTACATAGATCATTTCTACTACCAAAAATGCCACCACTTTGAATTGAAAACATTATTTTTTATCCATTCTCAATAATGTATTCACTTTCAGAAAGATTTTTGAATTACCCATAGTTGAAGTTATTTTTTCATCAATGATTTGGATAATATATTCACTTGTTATTAGCAATGGTGCTTCGGGATTCTCTTCCTAACCATTGAAACGTTATTTTTTTCAATTATATGGATACTCCATGTTAAGGTAAGCACAATGTCCACAATGAATAAAATTAGGAAAACTACTTTAGTGCCTCACAAGATCCGTAAAGTTCCAAGAAAGACATTCATGGCATCCATGAACGGTAAAACCAAACAATGTACCACATGCAAGAAGATTGTGAATTGTAAACAATAACGAAGCTCTTAAAGTGAATTTGATTGAATCACCATCCCTTAAAAATTGAATTACTTCAATTCATTTCCACAATTCTATTAGCTCATCATATAATGGCTCTAAAAAAATATCAATTATATCTGAAGTCACGCTTTTCCTTCGTGGTATAATCAATGATAGCATTAAGAAAAATGGTTTAATTCCTAACCATGGAAGCAAGTTATAATTCATTAAAAAGACTAGCCAAGTTGACAATTTAGTACTCTGATCTCATAATGGGTTCACCCCATCTAGAGAAAAACATAGCCTTATATTACAAGGATCTTGGGAAAAATTGGGTCATTTGTTGTCAAATTCCATCCACATATTAGAATCAGCTACAAGTCATTGTTTTCCATTAGTGCTCTTATTTTGGGCATGGCATTGCATAAGTTCAGTAATGTCTTGGCACCTATACATTCAGAGTATTCATTGGATTAGTTGAAAATGGCAAAGAATCTTTCTAGGACTGTAATTAATTTCAACCATGGTCTATACCTCCCTTATTTACATTCTAGATATTTAATCTCACTTGCTAGACTTTTGTGAAATAATACACAACCATACAAATGTGTAGATGTTTTCATACCCTAAGCCTAGCTTAGTGATTTTTGTTTTACATTAACTTTGTGGTGGTAACAAACAACATAACAATGCCAATAACTCATCTACACTCTCATTTGTCCAACCATGCACCACTTGCAAGTTAAGAATTTGAAGGATTGTTGTCAAATGACTTAACTTCCAAGTACCATACACGGGTTTTAAGGCATCCTCCATCAACTTGTTGCAATCACTGTTGAGACCCTCGTTCAACATTCTATTAAATTCAAACCTTTCATCTAAAATTGTTTCTTCTTCATCTATGGTTAATGCATTTTCATCTCTCGTGCTATGCAAAACTATCGTGTATAGATCATTATGTTTAGCCCAAGGCATTATACCACTATGTCCATATCTTACCATATGTCGATAAATCACATTTCATTTTTTCATATTTCCATCACAACAATCTTTATATCGACATAGATATTTGTCCAATCTCTTCTCATTGGCTATATTCTCATCGTGAGCATGGTATTCATCTATTGTGAACATTAAATGTTGACACATCTTCGATGTTCTGCATTCAATTATGAATCAGACATGTTAATTAATAAATCTCAAATAATTTAGATAATACAAGAACAAAAAATATAGGACACTGATAACATGGCCTATATGTTAACAAATAGAGCACAAGTAAGTTAAGACAAGAACTGGTGGAAAAGGATTTATGTCATTTTGTTACTCATTGTTGATATGAATTTATAGTACATGGATTGGACCACTTCTAGATATATATCTCATTAACAACTATCAATGGATCATGACAACACCTCATTAATAGATAAGGATTACAACTCATAAGCAGGTGGTCTCGAACTTTGTGATTCTCTAGGGACTCACAATATAACATTCCCCCCCTCAATCACAAGTCTGAATAATTGTACCAATAAGGAAACAATAATGGGTATCATATTCAATGTAAAATTGTTAAATTGAGCTTTGATGAAGATATGCTTGAAAACCCGCAAATATCTAGATGTTGAATAGTTCATCTGGAAGTGACTAGCTGCCATGTATGAACATTCCCATTGTGTTTATTAGCTTCCCAATAGTTCATTTGATTTATTTAAGGAGACCAATTGCTATGTTGGAATTCCCAAATGTTGATTGATTTTTATTATTCATAAGACTTTGAAGCTTAAAGATTAATTATCATCATTGATATTTGATATCCCCCATGTCAAGTGTAAGGTGGGAATTTTGTTGAAGTTGGTTGAAGGGATCCAACCTTGAGATTTGGATTGTTTTGTTCTTCAATGATTCATGGTTGAAGGGATCCAAGCTTGAGCTTTGGATTTTTTATGTAGCGGTTTTGTTGGTTGACCACTAACCATCTTCCATTGATACTTGAACAATGTGGTGGTTTTGGATGACCACTAACCAATTTGATTTGAATAATGTGGTGTTTTTGGTTTACCACTAACCATGTTCACTTCCCCCTAAAGGTGTAAGAGGGTATCTTTTTCATCAATGTGCTCCCCCCTTTGAGGCACGGAGAGTGCCATCTTTGATTCATGTTTTAATTTCATAGAACATATAGAATTGGACCCGGATCATGCCAAAATCATCTAGAATAGTTGTTTGGAAGGTTTTTGTTTTTTTCATTTCTCCATGTAGTTGTGGCTTTACCACTGTCTTGAGTAAATGGTAAGACTTATGTAGCTTATTTACTTGTTGATTCCATCTCCATGAATTTATCCATCCATGATGAATTGTTTTCTTAATATTCTTCTTTTTTTACACTTTTCTAATAGATTATTTTTCTTTCCACAATGAAGAGAATGATCGAGATCAAAACATTATATCTTTATATGCCCAATTCTTTGACAATGTTGACACTTATTACCAATATTCTTCACTTATTCAAGAAATCTTGCACTCACAAACTGAACTAGTTTGGAGTAATCTAGGATATGAAATCAATAACTTTTTTCATATCCTAAACTATGTCGATCTTTATTGAACAAGAATTCTACCCAAGGTCTCAAAATCATCTTAGAAAGATCATTTTTTGAATCTTGAATTTGTTCTTTTGTATCTTGGAATTTACTTTTGCTATTGTTGTTGTTAGTATGTGATTCTTCTTTGGACTCATCTTTGATAAATATTTCCTCCATCAATTGAATGGAACATTCCATATCTTTTGTGTCTTTTGTATCAACCATCAAGTATTTTGTATCACAATTAGCATCAACCATTTGTATTATGCCTTGTGTGTCACAAGGCACATCAACCTTTTGCATGATCTCATTTGTATCAAATGTTGCATCAAACTTTTGGATAGTCTCTTTTGTATCACATGTTACATCAACCTTTTGGATAAGTTCCTATGTATCACATGTTCCATGAAACTTTTCTATTAGATAATGTGTGTCACTACTTGCATCAACCTTTAGAATAAGACCATGTGTTTCCTGTATAGTATCAACCATGTGATTTGATAGAACTCTGTAATTTTCCTAGGCTGAGGAGGCAACTCACAAAGGTAACCTACAAACCACCTTTAACACTGGAAGCTATCCCTTCCAATATAGAGAGGGCTCTCTCTAAGAATTGATCTCTGATAGATAGATTGTCTTTAAACTGATGGCTAGGTTTAGATGATTGAGGTAGTTTTTTCAAGGTTTGTTGGCAAGGATGTATGTTATCTCTTGGGCTATGGAGTCAACCCCTGAAAACGAATGAAAACAATGACTGGTAGGTAGAAATTTCCGTAGGAACAAAGGCTAAATTAGGTGATGAACTTCCATTTTTTAGTTTTGTTGTGCAGGGTGGAAGAGGAAAAGAAACACATAACGGAATCAGAGAACCATGAAAGATGAATTCTGACCTAGTTAAGAAGAGAAACATAGTTTAAATCACTTGAGTCTAAAGAACCATTAGATAAATTCTAGACCCTTTAATTATCCAATTTAAACAGAAGAAAATGAATATTAAAGTAAGGACACAAGAAGTACATACAAATATAAGAGTACGAACTTCAGACCACCACCATTAGAATATTTTTCATAAAAAGTTCAAGACTTCTGCATTTGTATTTCGTTCAAATTCAGAGAATATTACAATAAGGATCAAAATGACTATACTTTCTACCAACACCCCTTTGCACATTCAAAGTGCTCAAATATATAGATAAATATCATATTCTAGCCTAAGGAGGTCAAAATCCATATTTTTCCAAAGATAGAAAGTTGTTACAATAACTTAAGAAAAAATATTTGTCAAAATTTGCCCATATCCTACTATATAAGGTTTGAATTTTGACCAACTAAAATGTGCCAACTGAAAAGAAAATCATGGGATCTGATAGGAGAATATCCAAGCTTCAATATCAATATCAATTTCGGATCAACCTTACTAAGTTGGATGTCCATCAAGTCGAATTTCAAAATATTCTAGAACTCTGCCAGCAAATATGGCTTGGCGAATTTCTGGAAAATAAGCCTCAAAGATCATTTCATATCTTCCCAATAATGAGAACTGTGTAAAACCTGAGAGATTTTTTTATTATTGGGTTCGTTTTTTACAAAAACCTCTTTTGGTTTTCAAAAATTATTCTCCATATTCTCAGAATATGCTCCCAAAGATGATGACTAAAATAGGAAAACATTAAATGTTGAAATCTGGAAACACTTGGTGTAAATAGTCATTCAAATATCTCAAACTATGACACATTTGTAAAAGGTGAGAGAGGTTTTTTTTATTGAGTTCATGCTTGACAAAAAACTCTCTAGGTTTTTCCAAAATCCTCTCCAGTTGTTCAGAAAACGATCTTTACATTTACCACTAAACTATCATTTGTGTAGCATGCATGTTGTGTAACTATAACCTACAGCAGTTGCATAGCAAATTTGCGTAGAGTATTGAGTTTTCTTGAAACCTATGAAATATTCTGGTGGCAACAGCTTGCTAGAGACCTGTGCTTACTTCTAAAACAACTTACCAATCATCTCATGATGCCCTTTCTAATCATGTGTGTCTACATCATTTGTGTAGCGAGAGCTTGCTATGCAAGTGGTGTGTTTGACAGTTTACCAGTCAAAAACTGCAGCTATGATTAGGAGATGACTTATTCTATCACCCTTCTGTAAAAAACAGTATTCATCATCATATCCTTTACAAATCCTCAATGCAAGCTCCCATAATGACCACCACTTATATGACATAATCAACACTCGAGATGACCTCTTAACCCAAAAAGACAAAATTGTAAGGTTTCTTCACTCATATCTATGTAATCTCAGCAAGAAGGTCTAGACTATCTTTTCCTTCTCCATCAACTCTCATTTGTAACCTTAAGGACATGCTTGTCTTTCTTAGTGACATATTCACCCTCTTTAAGTTCTAAATTTGCTTGGATAAATGTGCATTTTTCTTCAATTTTAATTGGGCAATTGAAAGTGCTTCACAATTATTTGTGATGGTTGGTCCACATTCTTGGAAATTCCTTTGTATCCTTTATTCTAATGACTTGTTCTCTTCCCTGAGCTGGATAATTAGGTCTTGGGCCTCCCTTAATTGTTTATTTAGCAATTTCACAGTTTTCTCACTCTCTCCAGGTGATGTATGGGGTTTTTCAATTGTTGGGGTTTTTCAATTGTTGCAGGCTAGCCCTGCACATCTGCACTCTTTTTCCTGGCTGAGGACCTTGTTACAAGAGATGAAGGTTTGGTTGAAACTGCAGTCTTGGGACTTTTCAAAACTTCCTTCTCCTTTGATATTTCATTTCCATTTATTTGATCAATGACCTAAGGATTTTAAATCACCTCATGAAACAGAACACACTCACTGTGACTCATTTAGGAATGCCTTGGTCTATCTAAGACCAAGGCATGACTATGAAAACGCGGAAAAAAAAAACCTTTAACCCTACACCTAAAAACAAAGATGTTAACATTTGGCTCCAATGGGGATGATATCCTCCTAGTGAGGTAGCAAAGAAAAGCAGACCATGTTCTTGACCATTGGGCTTTATTTGGTTCAAAAAAGACTCTAAAGTGATAAAAAAAAATCTGACAAAACTTACTTGACATAATTTAACCAAACTCAGCATAAAGTTAGGGCCTTCACTCTAGCTTGCTCCTTCTTTGATAGAGAATCTCATTTAGGCTTCCATACACACATTGATGTTGGTCCATATTTTTCTATGAGGCTATATGAATGAATCACATTGAAACCAAGTGTGTCCATGGTGGATAAGATTTGGGATGGTGATTATGTTCCACTAGTGACCACTTCAACATTCTTTTGGAGAGATTTTCTCTCATGTGGTCAAGAATTTGCAATTATACTCAATATAGTTGGTGCCCCACTCATGTGGGTGAGTTTATATATTGCAATGGTGTCAAATATGACCTTTGCAGTCACATTCCTCAAACACAAATTTTTTCCATCCTGTGCAGCCATGGCCCATGCAAAGCACCAGCCATTTCAATGAAATTGTGGCACTGTCCTTATGGAAACGGTCAAAATGTTCTTCCCATGTAAACCACACAGAACGATATTTGATAGACATATGATCACTGTACATGTTGCCTGCAAAAAGATGAAACCAAAGTGGTCTGCAGGCTCACTACCTTAAACCTCATTTCTAATCCATTGGGTTGCTTCCACATTTTCTGAAACCTTCAACATGCAAACTATGACCTGATTTGCAACCAACTAAGTCTGCAACTGGAACCAAAAATCAAACTGAAACTGTAATTGTACATTGCTGCAAAAAGAAATTGTTAAAACCAAACTGAAAACTGTTGAAAATGATGCTCAATTGTGAGCTTATTGGCACACCTACCTACCCTACTCCGTTGAGCACAATTTCTGAATTAAGTGATCTCAAATTTTTAGTAAAGCCAATCAAGTAGTCGGATATTGGACAAAAACAAGCATTCCACTTCTCCAATCATAAAACCAAACTTAAAACACGACAAATCATTCCACCAACTAAAATTATCTCCATAACCTATGAATATGGTAAGGATCATTTCCATTGAAGATTCTAACAGAGTAGCGAAAGGATCCTTGGAAGCATAAACTAGTAGCTTTGTTTTTATTTTTTCATTGTAGATTTCATGATCATTCTCAAATGAGAAAGAAACAACTTGTTTATCATTGTTCTGATTTTCGAGGGAAAAAATTGAAAATCCTTGGAATCTTTCAAATGGAATGGATACATCGTATCCTGTAGGAATATCTGGAGGAAACTCTTCATATGATTCAATAAGACTATCACTCTAGTTTTCCATAATTTATGAATTCTGAACAACATTTTTATTTTGATATGAAAGTTGTTTGCTAATTGAAAACTCATTTTCTGCAAGAAGGATGAACTTTGGACTACTAACCTTGGACCTGAGATCATAATGTTTGTAACAGTGAGCCATTGCCACATCATACCCTCTTTTATATTTCTTTAAATCAGCCAGTAACATTTCATTTGTTTTTTATTCATATTGTTCTTCTTGTTGATCATAAAAATCTTCAAAAGAAGCATATTTATGAGATGAATCTTGGGATATCCATTGTGTTGGATGTTTTATATCAAGTTCCCTAATAAGATTTTGTAAACCTTATAACTTATCCTCTTGACTAAAAATGTTACATGAATCCAAAAAAATTAGTAAAGAGGAACGAATATCTCCATACCAATGATGCTTAGGGGACGTATCAATCCATTTTTTGAAATTTTGAAAAGAAACAAGGTCTGCCATCAAGCTTGTTGTTTTGTTTGATGAAGTACTAGGATCAAAAGCTAAGCTTGCCATTCTGAAACCAAGAAACCCTTCATATTCTAAGCTCCTTGAACAATGAAGTCACCATGAAAGCTTTAGCTCTGGATGCTCCTGCCAATGGAATCACCTTCAAACTGATTTTCTCATGTGTGGAGTCACCAGAGTAAATGTTTTTCAGCCAATGAAATTCTTGATTCTCTATTACCCTCAGGAATCAAATCTGAAAGTTTAGTCATTCTTTCCCAGGGAAAAATTAACTTTTTGTTCCGCGACAATGGTGCCAAAATGTTAGCACTTTGTAATTTGCCTAGGCTAAGGAGGCAACTCACAAAGTTAACATACAAACCAACTTTAAGACTGGAAGCTAGTCCTTCCAATCTAGAGAGGGCTCTCTCTGAGACTTGATCTCTGATAGATATATTGTATTTAAATTGATGGCTAGGTTTAGATTATTGAGGTAGTTTTTTCAAGGTTTGTTGGCAAGGAGGTATGGTATCTCTTAGGCTATGGATTCAACCCCTGAAAATGAATGAAAAAATGACTAGTAGGTAGAGATTTCCAAAGGAAATTAGGCTAAATTATTGATGAACTTCCAGTTTCTAGTTTGGTTGTGTAGGGTGGAAGAGGAAAAGAAACATATAACATAATCAAAGCACTATGAAAGATGAATTATGACCTAGTTAAGAAGAGAAACATAGTTTAAATCACTTGAGTCGAAAGCACCATTAGATGAATTCTAGACCCTTTAATTATCCAATTTAAATAGAAGAAAATGAAGATGAAATTAAGGACACAAGAAGTACATACAAATATAAGAGTATGAACTTCAGACCACCACCATTAGAATCTTTTCATAAAAAGTTTAGGACTTGTTCATTTGTATTTCGTTCACATTCAGAGAATATTACAATAAGGATCAAAATGACTATACTTTCTGCCAACTCCCCTTTGCACATTCCAAGTGCTCAAATATATATATATAAATATCATATTCTAGCCTAAGGAGGTCGAAATCTATCTTTTTCCAAAGATAGAAAGTTGTTACAATAACTTAGGAAAAAATATTTGCCAAAATCTGCCCATATCCTACTATCTAGGGTTTGATTTTTGACCAAGTAAAATTTTCCAACTGAAGAGAAAATCATGGGATCTGATAGAAGAATATCCAAGCTTCAATATCCATATCAATTTTGGATCAACCTTGCTGAGTTGGAGGTCCATCAAGTCAAATTTCAAAAGATTCAAGAAACTCTGCCAACAAATCTGGGTTGGCAAATTTCTGGAAAATAATCCTCAAATATCATTTCATATATTCCCAACTATTCTCCATATTCTCGTAATATGCGCCCAACGATGATGACTAAAACAGGAAAACATTAAATGCTGAAATCTGGAAAAAAGGGTTGTAAATATTCATTCAAATATCTCAAACTATGACACCTTTGTATAAAATGAGAGAATTTTTTTCTATTGAGTTCATGCTTGACTAAACCCTCTTTGGGTTTTTCCAAAATCCTCTCCAATTGGTCAGAAAATGATCTTGAAGTTTACCAGTAAACTATCATTTGCGTAGCATGCATGTTGTCTAACTGTAACCTACAGCATTTGCGTAGCGCATTGATTTTTCTTGAAACCTATGCAATATTATGGTGGCAACAACTTGCTATAGACCTGTGCTTATTTCAAAAACAACTTACCAATCATCTCATGCTATCCTTTCTAATCATGTGTGTCTACAGCGTTTGCGTAGTGAGAGCTTGCTACGCAAGTGTTGTGTATGACAGTTTACCAGTCAAAAATTGCAATTATGCTTAGGAGATGACTTATGTTATCACCCTTCTATAAAAATTAGTATTCATCATCATATCCTTTGCAATTCCTCCATGCAAGCTCCCATAATGAGCACCACTTATATGACATAATCAAAACTTGAGATGACCTCTTACCCCAAAAAGACAAAATTGTAAGGTTTCTTCACTCATATCTCTGCAATCTCCGCAAGAAGGTTCAGTCTATCTTTACCTTCTCCATCGACTCTCATTTGTAACCTTAAGGACCTGTATGTTTTTCTCAGTGACAACTTTTTCCTCTTTAAGTTCTGAATTTGCTTGGATAAACGGGCATTTTTCTTCAATTTTAATTGGGAAATTAAAAGTGCTTCACAAGCATTTGTGATAGTTGGTCCACATTCTTGGAAATTCCTTTTTATCCTCTGTTCTAATGACATGTTCTCTTCCCTGAGCTAGATAATTAGGTCTTGGGCCTCCCTTAATTGTTTATTTAGCCACTTCATAGTTGTCTCACTCTCTCCAGGTGATGTATGGGGTTTTTCAATTGTTGTGGGTTGGCCTTGCACATTTGCACTCTTTTTCTTGGTTGAGGACCTTGTTACAGGAGATGAAGGTTTGGTTGAAACTGCAGTCTTGGGCCTTTGCAAAACTTCCTTCTCCCTTGATATTTCATTTCTCTTTATTTGATCAATGACCTAAGGTTTTTAAATCACCTCATGAAACAGAACACACTCATTGTGACTCATTTAGGAATGCCTTGGTCTATCTAAGACCAAGGCATGACTATGAAAAATTAGAAAAAAAAAACCTTTAACCCTACACCAAAAAACAAAGATGTTAACATTTGGCTCCAATGGGGATGTTATCCTCCCAGTGAGGTAGCAAAGAACATCAAACTATGTGCTTGACCATTGGGCTTTATTTGACTCAAAAAAGACTCAAAAGTGATAAATAAACTATCTTACAAGACTTATTTGACATAATTTAACCAAACTCAGCATAAACTTAGGGCCTTCTCTAGCTTGCTCATCCTTTAATAGAGAAACTCATTTAGGCTTCCATACACACATTGATGTTGGTCCATATTTTTTTGTGGGGCTATATGAATGAATCACATTGAAACCAATCTTGTACATAGTGAATAAGATCTAGGATGGTGATGATGATCCACCAGTGACCACTTCAACAGTATTTTGGAGAGTTTTTCTCTCATGTGGTCGGGCATTTGCAATTATATTCAATACATTTGGTGCCCCACTCAGGTGGGTGACTTTATATATTGCAATGGTTTCAAATATGACCTTTGCAGTCATATTCCTCATACACAAATTTTTTCCATTCTCTACAGCCATGGCCCATGCAAAGCACCAACCATTTCAATGAAACTATGGCACCGTCCCTATGGAAACACTCAAAATTTTCTGCCCAAGTAAACCGCATGGAACCATATTCGATAGACATCTGATCATTGTACATGTTTCCTGGAAAAAGATGAAACCAAACTGGTATGCGGGCTCTTTAACTTAAACCTTGTTTCTAATCCATTGGGCTACTCCCACGTTTTTTGAAACCTTCAACATGCAAATTGTGACCTGATTTGCAACCAACTAAGTTTGCAACCGAAACAAAAAATCAAACTGAAAATGTAAATGTACATTGCTGCAAAAAATAACTGTTAAAACCAAACTAAAAATTGTTGAAAATGATTCTCAACTGTGAGCTTATTGGCACACCTACCTACCCCACTTCGCTAAGCACAAGTGACAAATTAAGTGATCTCAAATTTCCAGTAAATCCAATCAAGTAGTTGGATATTGGACAAAAACAAGCATTCCACTTCTCCAATCATAAAACCAAACTGAAAATACGACAAATCATTCCACCAACTGAAATTGTCTCCATAACCTATGAATACGGTAAGGCTCATTTCCATTGAAGTTACTAACAGAGCAGCGAAAGGATCCTTGGAAGCATAAACAGCTATGTTTTGAGTTTTCCATTGTAGATGTCATGATCATTCTCAAATGAGAAAGAAACAATGTGTTTATCACTATTCTGATTTTTGAGGGAAAACTTTGAAAATCCTTGGAATATTTCAAATGGAACAGATACATCATATCCTACAAGAATATCTGAAGGAAACTATATATATGATTCAATAAGACTATCACTCTGGTTTTCCATAATTTCTGAATTCTGAACAACATTTTTATTTTGATATGAAAGTTGTTTGCTAATTGAAAACTCATTTTCTGCAGGAAGGATGAACTTTGGACTACTAACCTTGGACCTGAGATCCTAATGCTTGTAATAGCGAGTCATTGTAGTCTCATAAACTCTTTTATACTACTCTAAATCAGCCAGTAATGTTTCATTTGTTTTTTATTCATACTACTATTTTTGTTGATCATAAAATTATTCAAAAGAAGCGTATTTATGAGATGAATCTTGGGATATCCGTTGTGCTTGATGTTCTATCTCAAGTTCCCTAATAATCTTCTATAAATCTTATAACTTATCCACTTGACTAAAAATGTGACATGAATCCAAATAAGTTAGTAAAGAGGAACAAATATCTTCATACCAATGATGCTTAGGGGACGTATCAATCCATTTTATGAAATTTTGAAAAGAAACAAGGTATGCCACCAACCTTGTTGTTTTGTTTGATGAAGTACTTGGATTGAAAGCTAAGTTTTCCATTCTGAAACCAAGAAACCCTTCATACTCTGAGCTCTTTTATCAATGAAGTCTCCATGAAAGCTTTAGCTCTGGATTCTTCAGCCAGTGGAATCACCTTCAAACTGATTTTCTGATGTGTTGTGTCGCCAGGGTAAATGTTTTTCAGCCAATGAAATGTTTGATTCTCTGTTACCCTCAGGAATCAAATCTGAAAGTTTAGTCATTCTTTCCCAGGGGAAAATGAACTTTTCATTCCCTGACAATGACGCCAAAATGTTAGCACTCTGTAATTTTCCTTGGCTGAGGAGGAAACTCACAAAGGTAACCTACAAACCAACTTTAAGACTGGAAGTTAGCCCTTCCAATCTAGAGAGGGCTCTCTCTAAGACTTTATCTCTGATAAATAGATTTTCTTTAAACTGATTGGTAGGTTTAGATGATTAAGGTATTTTTTTCAAGGTTTGTTGGAAAGGAGGTATGGTATCTCTTGGGCTATGGATTCAACCCCTAAAAAATGAATGAAAACAATGACTAGTAGGTAGAACTTTCGAGAGGAACAAAGGCTAAATTAGGTGATGAACTTTCACTTTTGAGTTTGGTTGTGTAGGGTGGAAGAGGAAAAGAAACATATAACAGAATCAAAGCACCATGAAAGATGAATTATGACCTAGTTAAGAAGAGAAACATAGTTTAAATCACTCGAGTCTAAAGCACCATTAGATGAATTCTAGACACTTTAATTATCCAATTTAAACAGAAGAAAATGAAGATGAAAGTAAGGACACAAGAATTACATACAAAGATAAGAGTACAAACTTTAGACCACCACCATTATAATATTTTTCATAAAAAGTCCAGGACTTCTGCATTTGTATTTCGTTCAGATTCAGAGAATATTACAATAAGTATCAAACTGACTACACTTTCTGCCAACTCCACTTTTCACATTCAAAGTGCTCAAATATATAGATAAATGTGATATTCTAGCCTAAGGAGGTCGAAATCTATCTTTTTCCAAAGATAAAAAGTTGTTACAGTAACTTAGGAAAAAATATTTGCCAAAATCTGCCCATATCCTACTATCTAGGGTTTGATTTTTGACCAACTAAAATGTGGCAACTGAAGAGAAAATCATGGGATCTGATAGGATAATATCCAAGCTTTAATATCTATATCAATTTCGAATCAACCTTGCTGAGTTGGAGGACCATCAAGTCGAATTTCAAAAGATTCTAGAACTCTGCCAACAAATCTGGCTTGGCGAATTTCCGTAAAATAAGCCTCAAATATCTTTTCATATCTTCCCAATAATGACACCTGTGTAAAAACATAGAGATTTTTTTGTTATTGGGTCCATTTTTGACAAAAACCTCTTTTTGTTTTCAAACATTATTCTCCATATTCTTGTAATATGCACCCAAAGATGATGACTAAAACAGGAAAACATTAAATGCTGAAATCTGGAAAAAAGGGTTGTAAATATTCATTGAAATATCTCAAACTATGACACCTTTGTAAAGAGTGAGAGAGGTTTTTGTTAGAGAGAGGTTTTTATTATTGAGTTGATTATTGAAAAAAAACTCTCTGAGTGTTTCTAAAATCCTCTCCAGTTGGTCATAAAATTATCTTTAAGTTTACCACTAAACTATCATTTGTATAGCATGCATGTTGTGTAATTGTAACCTATAGCAATTGTGTAGCGCATTGAGTTTTCTTGAAACTTGTACAATATTATGGTGGCATAATCGTGCTATAAACATGTTCTTACATCAAAAACAACTTACCAATCATCTCATGATGTCCTTTATAATCATGTGTGTCCAAAGCATTTGTGTAGCGAGAGCTTACTACGCAAGTGTTGTGTATGACAGTTTACTTGTCAAAAATTGTAGCTATTCTTAGGAGATGACTTATGTTATCACCCTTCTATAAAAACTATTCTTCATCATCATATCCTTTGCAATTCCTCAATGCAATATCCCATAATGATCACCACTTATATGACATAATCAAAACTTGAGATGACCTCTTACACCCAAAAGACAAAATGGTAAGATTTCTTCACTCATATCTCTGCAATTTCAGCAAGAAGGTTCAGTATATCTTTACATTCTCCATCGACTCTCATTTTTAATTTTAACGACCTATTTTTTTTCCTCTTTAAGTTTTGAATTTGCTTGGATAAACGTGCATTTTTCTTCAATTTTAATTGGGAAATTGAAATTTCTTCACAATCATTTGTGATGGTTGGTACACATTCTTGGAAATGCCTTTGTATCCTCTATTCTAATGACCTCTTCTCTTCCCTGAGATGGATAATTAGGTCTTGGGCCTCCCTTAATTGTTTATTTAGCCACTTCATAGTTTTATCACTCTCTCCAGGTGATGTATGGGGTTTTTCAATTATTGCAGGTTGGCCCTGTACATTTGCACTCTTTTTATTGGTTGAGGACCTTGTTACAGGATCTAAAGGTTTGACTGAAACTGCATTCTTAGGACTTTACAAAACTCCCTTCTCCTTTGATATTTAATTTATATTTATTTGATCAATGACCTAAGGCTTTTAAATCACCTAATGAAACATAACACACTCACTGTGACTCATTTAGGAATACCTTGGTCTATCTAAGACCAAGGCATGACTATGAAAACTCAGAAAAAACCTTTAACCCTACACCAAAAAACAGAGATGCTAACATTTGGCCCCAATGGGGATGATATCCTCCCAGCGAGGTAACAAAGAATAGCAGACCATGTGCCTGACCATTGGGATTTATTTGACTCAAAAAAGACTCTAAAGTGATAAAGAAATTGTCTGACAAGACTTATTTGACATAATTTAACCAAACTCGCCATAAAGTTAGGGCCTTCACTCTAGCTTTCTCATCCTTTGATAGAGAATCTCATTTAGGATTCCATACACACATTGATGTTGGTCCATATTTTTCTGTGAGGCTATATGAATCAATCACATTGAAATCAGGCTTGTCCATGGTGGATAAGATATGGGATGGTGATGATGTTCCGCCTGTGACCACTTCAACAATCTTGTGGAGAGATTTTCTCTCATGTGGTCGGGCATTTGCAATTATATTCAATACAATCGGTGCCCCACTCAGGTGGGTGACTTTATATATTACAATGGTGTCAAGTATGACCTTTGCAGTCACATTCCTCATAAACAAATTTTTTCCATCCTATGAAGCCATGGCCCATGCAAAACAACATCCATTTCAATGAAACTATGGCACCGTTCTTATGGCAATGGTCAAAAAAAATTTCCCATGTAAACCGCACAGAACCATATTCGATAGAAATCTGATCATTGTACATGCTACCTGCAAAAAGATGAAACCAAAGTGGTCTACGAGCTCTCTACCTTAAACCCTATTTTTGATCCATTGGGCTGCTCCCACATTTTCTAAAACCTTCAACATGCAAATTGTCACCTGATTTGCAACCAACTGAGTCTGCAACTAGAACCAAAAATCAAACTGAAATTGTAACTATACATTGCTGCAAAAAAAAATCATTAAAACCAAACTGAAAAATGTTGAAAATGATGCTAAATTGTGAGCTTATTGGCACACCTACCTACCCTAATTCGATGAGCACGAGTGTCGAATTAAATGATCTCAAATTTCCATTAAATCCAATCAAGTATTTGGATATTGGACAAAAACAAGCATTCCACTTCTCCAATCATAAAACGAAATTGAAAACACGACAAATCATTCCACCAACTGAAATTGTCTCCATAACCTATGAATATGGTAAGGCTCATTTCCATTGAATATTCTAATAGAGTAGCGAAAGGATCCTTGGAAGCATAAACAAGTAACTTTGTTTTGAGTTTTTCATTGTAGATCTCATGATCATTCTCAAATGAGAAAGAAACAACTTGTTTATCATTGTTCTCATTTTCGAGGGAAATATTTGAAAATCCTTGGAATATTTCAAATGGAACGGATACACCATATCCTACAGGAATATCTGAAGGAAACTCTTCATATGATTCAATAAGACTATCACTCTAGTTTTCCATAATTTCTAAATTTTGAACAGCATTTTCATTTTGATAAGAAAGTTGTTTGCTAATTGAAAACTCATTTTCTGCAGGAAGGATGAACTTTGGACTACTAACCTTGGACCTGATATCATAATGCTTGTAACAGTGAGCCATTTCAGCCTCATACCCTCTTTTATACTACTCTGAATCAGCCAGTAACGTTTCATTTTTTTTTATTCATATTGTTCTTTTTGTTGATCATAAAATTCTTCTAAAGAAGTGTATTTATGAAATGAATCTTGGGATATCCATTGTGCTTGATGTTCTATCTCAAGTTCCCTAATAAGATTTTGGAAACCTTCTAACTTATCCTCTTGACTAAAAATGTGACATGAATCCAAATAAGTTAGTAAAGAGGAACGAATATCTTCACACCAATGATGCTTAAGGAACGTATCAATCCATTTTCTGAAATTTTGAAAAGAAACAAGGTCTGCCACCAACCTTGTTGTTTTGTTTGATGAAGTACCTGGATTGAAAGCTAAGCTTTCCATTCTGAAACCAAGAAACCCTTCATACTCCGAGCTCTTTGAACAATGAATTCTCCATGAAATATTTAGCTATGGATTCTTCCACCAGTGGAATCACCTTCAAACTCATTTTCTGATGTGTGGAGTCGCTAGGGTAAATATTTTTTAGCCAATGAAATGTCTAATTCTCTGTTACCCTCAGGAATCAAATCTGAAATTTTATTCATTCTTTCCTAGGGAAAAATGAACTTTTTGTTCCCTGACAACGGCGGAAAAATGTTAGCACTCTGTAATTTGCCTAGGCTGAGGAGGCAACTCACAAAGGTAACCTACAAACCAACTTTAAGACTAGAAGCTAGCCCTTCCAATCTAGAGAGGGCTCTCTCTAAGACTTGATCTCTGATATATGATTGTCTTTAAACTGATGGCTAGGTTTAGATGATTGAGGTAGTTTTTTCAAGGTTTGTTGGCGAGGAGGTATGGTATCTCTTGGGCTATGGAGTCAACCCATGAAAACGAATGAAATCAATGACTGGTAGGTAGAACTTTTCAGAGGAACAAAGGATAAATTAACTGATGAACTTTCAGTTTTGAGTTTGGTTGTGTAGGGTGGAAGAGGAAAAGAAGCATATAACAGAATCAGAGCACCATGAAAGATGAATTCTGACCTAGTTAAGAAGAGAAACATAGTTTAAATCACTTGAGTCTAAAGCACCATTAGATGAATTCTAGACCCTTTATTTATCCAATTTAAACAAAAGAAAATGAAGATGAAAGTAAGGACACAATAAGTACATACAAAGATAAGAGTACAAACTTCAGACCATCACCATTAGAATATTTTTCATAAAAAGTTCAGGACTTCTGCATTTGTATTTCATTCAAATTCGGAGAATATTACAATAAGGATCAAAATGACTATACTTTCTGCCAACTCCCCTTTGCGCATTCAAAGTGCTCAAATATATAGATAAATATCATATTCTAGCCTAAGGAGGTCGAAATCCATCTTTTTCCAATGATAGAAAGTTGTTACAATAACTTAGGAAAAAATATTTGCCAAAATCTACCCATATCCTACTATCTAGGGTTTGATTTTTGACAAACTAAAATGTCCAACTAAAGAGAAAATCATGGGATATGATAGGATAATATCCATATCAATTTTGGATCAACCTTGCTGAGTTGGAGGTCCATCAAGTCGAATTTCAAAAGATTCTAGAACTCTGCCAGCAAATCTGGCTTGGCGAATTTCTGGAAAATAATCCTCAAAGATCATTTCTTATCTTCCCAATACCGACACATGTGTAAACACTGAGAGAGGTTTTTGTTATTGGGTCTATTTGTGACAAAAACCTCTTTTGGTTTTCAAAAATTCTTCTCCGTATTCTTGTAATATGCACCCAAAGATAATGACTAAAACAGGAAAACATTAAATGCTTAAATCTGGAAAAAAGGGTCGTAAATATTCATTCAAATATCTCAAACTATGAAACCTTTGTAAAAAGTGAGAGAGATTTTTGTTATTGAGTTCATTCTTGACAAAAATTTCTCTGGGTTTTTCCAAACTCATATCAAGTTGGTATGAAAATGATCTTGAAGTTTACCACTAAACTATCATTTGCGTAGCGTGCATGTTGTGTAACTGTAACCTATCACAGTTGCGTAGAAAATTTGTGTAGCACATTGAGTTTTCTTGAAACCTATGCAATACTCTGGTGGAAGCATCTTGCTAGAGACATGTTCTTACTTCTAAAACAACTTACCAATCATCTCATATTGTCCTTTCTAATCATGTGTGTCTACATCATTTGTGTAGCGAGAGCTTGCTACGCAAGTGTTCTGTATGATAGTTTACCAGTCAAAAACTGCAGCTATGCTTAGGATATGACTTATGCTATCACGCTTTTGTAAAAACTATTCTTCATCTTCATATCCTTTATACCTCAGACACAAATGTTTTTCATCCTGTGCAGCTATGGCCCATGCAAAGCACCAACCATTTCAATGAAATTGTGGCACCATCCTTATGGAAACAGTCAATTTGTTTTGCCCATGTAAACCGTACAGCACCATATTCGATAGACATATGATCATTGTACATGCTTCCTACAAAAAGATGAAACCAAAGTGGTATGTGGGCTTTATACCTTAAACCTTGTTTCTGATCCATTGGGTTGCTTCCACATTTTCTGAAAACTTCAACATTCAATTTGTGACCTGATTTGCAACCAACTAAGTCCAACTAGAACCAAAAATCAAACTGAAATTGTAACTGTACATTGCTACAAAAAAACATTGTTAAAACCAAACTGAAAACTGTCGAAAATGATGCTCAACTATGAGCTTATTGGCACACCTACCTACCCTACTTCGTTGATCACAAGTGTCGAATTAAGTGATCTCAAATTTCTAGTAAAGCCAATCAAGTAGTTGGATATTGGACAAAAACAAGCATTCCACTTCTTAGTTCATAAAACCAAATTGAAAACACGACAAATCATTCCACCAACTGAAATTGTCTCCATACCCTATGAATATGGTAAGGCTCATTTCCATGGAAGATTCTAACAGAGGAGCGAAAGGATCCTTGGAATCATAAACAAGTAACTATGTTTTGATTTTTTTATTGTAGATCTCATGATCATTCTCAAATGAGAAAGAAACAACTTGTTTATCACTATTCCGATTTTTGAGGGAAAACTTTGAAAATCCTTGGAATATTTCAAATGGAACGGCTACATCATATCCTACAGAAATATATGAAGGAAACTCTTCATATGATTCAATAATACTATCACTCTGGATTTCCATAATTTATGAATTATGAACAACATTTTTATTTTGATATGAAAGTTGTTTGCTAATTGAAAAATCATTTTCTGCAGGAAGGATGAACTTTGGACTACTGAACTTGGACCTGAGATCATAATTCCTGTAACAGTGAGCCATTGCAGCCTCATGCCCTCTTTTATACTGCTTTGAATCAGACAGTAACGTTTCATTTGTTTTTTATTCATATTGTTCTTTTTGTTGATCATAAAATTCTTCAAAAGAAGCGTATTTATGAGATGAATCTTGGGATATCCATTGTGTTGGATGTTTTATCTCAAGTTCCCTAATAAGCTTCTGTAAACCTTCTAAATTATCCTCTTGACTAAAAATTTGACTTGAATCCAAATAAGTTAGTAAATAGGAACAAATATCTTCATACCAATGATGCTTAGGAGATGTATCAATCCATTTTCTGAAATTTTGAAAAGAAACAACGTTCGCCACCAACCTTGTTGTTTTGTTTGATGAAGTACCTGGACTGAAAGCTAAGCTTGACATTCTGAAACCAAGAAACCATTCATACTCTGAGCGCTCTGAACAATGAATTCTCCATGAAATCTTTAGCTCTAGATTCTTCTACCAATGGAATCACCTACAAACTGATTTTCTGATGTGTGGAGTCGCCAGGGTAAATGTTTTTCAGCCAATGAAATGTCTGATTCTTTGTTACCCTTAGGAATCAAATATGAAAGTTTAGTCATTCTTTCCCAGTGAAAAATGAACTTTTTGTTCCCTGGCAATGGCACCAAAATGTTAGCACTCTGTAATTTTCCTAGGCTTAGAAGGAAACTCACAAAGGTAACCTACAAACCAACTTTAAGACCAAAAGCTAGCTCTTCCAATCTAGAGAGGGCTCTCTCTGAGACTTGATCTCTGATAGATAGATTGTCTTTAAACTGATGGCTAGGTTTAGATGATTGAGGTATTTTTTTCAAGGTTTGCTAGCGAGGAGGTATGGTATCTCTTGGGCTATGGAGTTAACCCATGAAAAATAATGAAAACAATGACTGGTAGGTAGAACTTTCCAGAGGAAGAAAGGCTAAACTAGGTGATGAACTTTCAATTTTGAGTTTGGTTGTGTTGGGTGGAAGAGGAAAAGAAACATATAATAGAATCAGAGCACCATGAAAGATGAACTCTGACCTAGTTAAGAAGAGAAGCAAAGTTTAAATCACTTGAGTCTAAAGCACCATTAGATGAATTCTAGACCCTTTAATTATCTAATTTAAACAGAATAAAATGAAGATGAAAGTAAGGACACAAGAAGTACATACAAAGATAAGAGTATGAACTTCAGGCCACCACCATTAGAATATTTTTCATAAAAAGTTCAAGACTTCTGCATTTGCATTTCGTTCAGATTCAGAGAATATTACAATAAGGATCAAAATGACTATACTTTTTTCCAACTCCCCTTTGCACATTCAAAGTGCTCAAATATATAGATAAATATCATATTCTATCCTAAGGAGGCTGAAATCCATCTTTTTCCAAAGATGGAAAGTTGTTACAATAACTTAGGAAAAAATATTTTCCAAAATCTGCCCATATCCTACTATCTAGGGTTTGATTTTTCAAAACCCTAACCCAATGACCTAGATTAGTCAAAAACCCTAATTCCTTAACCAAAAATAGAAAACCATCATCAAAAACTATGTGCCGAAAAATCACCCAACAATGGACACGAAAATCAAGGCGACACGAAAATCAAGGCGACACAAAAAATGAGGCAAAATGTGACACGTTTCCCGAGGGAAAAAAATTCTCAGGGGCGCTGCCCCCGAACCCCAACGCAACATAGTAGAAACTAGATCTAGTCGTGCAAAGAATATAACACATACCCAACATATAACCCATTTCAAATTTAGAGAAAATAAGTAGATGCAAAATACCACTAAATTCTTTGAGGGCTTAATGAATAACTTTTATGCAAATATTTGAAGCCTCTAACTCTCTGATTTTCAACCTCCAATTAAATATTACAAACACTTCAAACTATAGTGTCCAATCAGATAGGCCACTCTTCATTCGTTTCAGATTCATTATAAGAAAATATTGATCAAAGGATCGTTGCATGTGGGCTAAGAGATTCCAAAAGAAAAAAAAATTGAACCATTTACCTCCCTTCCAATTGTTGCTCGTACACATCTAGTCTTTTCCAGTTGAGCGTGGTTGTTCATCTGGAGACTTTTTACCAAGAACATGGGGTTTGTAGTGAAGAAAAGGATTAAATTCCTCTGGTTCCATGTGTCGGCTCCATTTTTGTTTCTCACCGCCAATTTGAAGGACGTGGATCTCTACAATATTGCATGTGCCACTAGGTTGTTCTTTACAAACGTGCATGTGGAATATTTATTGTGCAGTCACTATATCGAATTCCAATATTTATTTTTTTATGCATGAATGTGTGTGGGATACATAAGTTAAACTCATTATAGTATATTTGTGGAAAGAGAGAAGATTGTGTGCAATCTCTCTTCTAGTTAGTGCGCATGCATTTAGTATTGGCAACATTTTAATCTTGGATACTCGTTTGGGCTCTCATAGCGCCAAAATTTTCTTACTCTTGTTGGTGCATAGTAGGAAGACCCAGCGTTCAATGTGAATTCACCAACAAAACCCTCATATATGGGCCCTTTAGACATCACCCAAAAGAAGGTGAAGTCTCACTCGAGGTATCTATGGGAACTATAGGAACTAGATTTATGCGGTGATAAGGGGATGGGAGACAGTCTTCATAACCATTATACTTAGCATTTGATCATTATACCTATTATCATGTGCGCAGAAAAATAACAACAAATAACATATTCACAATAAAGAAAGTAAAGCATATGCACGCAATACACAGAACAATCACATCATCACACATAGACACCATATTTTAACATGGTTCACCCAAGATGGGATACATCCACAACGGTCAGCTTCTTATTATATTATCCATAATCATCCTTTACAAAATATGTTCATTGTGCTCATACATTATTCCCTTGTCGTTCTCCTATCCTTCTATCTTTCTCTGTCTCTCTTCACTCTTACATTTTCAAAGACAATGTGTACTTATCTCTTCTTACTCTCATTCACTCTCAAATCCTGACTACCCCAAAAACCCTTACATATTTATACTATTACAATAGGGCTTATCCCTTTTCGATGGACCAAAATGCCTAATGACTTCCAACTATCTTCCTTCCTTTGTGCCCACTGATCTTGAAAGTGCACCAATTGTCTTTCCTTCTTTTGTGCATGTTACGCGCAGTTCCCAAAACTAGTCCCAAAAGTCTTGTCCCAACAGGCCCCCAACACTCACTTGTGACTCGTCCGGAGCCAATCAGTTCTTCAGTTATGCTCCCTTAAATGTCGCAATGAGCTTCTCAAAATTCTTCTTTGTAGTTTTGATCTTC
This sequence comes from Picea engelmannii, assembly GCA_009831015.1. Classification (NCBI taxonomy): domain Eukaryota; kingdom Viridiplantae; phylum Streptophyta; class Pinopsida; order Pinales; family Pinaceae; genus Picea; species Picea engelmannii. The sequence continues at coordinate 365,449 of ML780742.1, forward strand.
TCCTTTTCTTGTACTTCTTGTGCCACAATATCGTCTGTCATTTGTGCAGTAATAGGGTTCTTTAGCTTCTCTGCATTATCTTGCGTTGCTTGCTTAATGATACAAGTTATTTCATTACGCTAAATTCTTCCTGTTAGTAACATTTCTCGTTCGAAGTGCAGGAGTGATTAGGTCTGCAAGTGGCGTGATAAGCACCGAGCACAGCTCACAGAAGAAGTCCATTTCGGGCTTAAATCAAACGAGTGAGAAGTTTGATTTCAACGGTCAAGATTCATCCAAAGGAACAGATCAACGGTTGGCGGGAAATCGCGGTTAGCGAAGTTGTGCCGAGGTTAGCGAAATGGATAGCGCCCTTATTGTGTGCAGGGAAAGATAGCATCCATCCATCCAGAGGACGTGTGGCGCGAGATATAGTCGCGTCGGCGTTTCGGCATTCGAGAGTTCAAAGGGTGAGAGTTTCATGTCATTCTACACCTCGAACCCCGAAGGTCCGAAAGCGCTCAAAGTCGGGCCCACAGAATCACAGGGCAATCTCAGTCGTTTATCCACAGGAGACACCTGGCGCGCGATTAGGCTCCCTGGCTTTCGCCTATCGCGATTTCAAAGGGCAAGAAGCAGCTCCCTCATATCCCCAATGCACAAAGGGAAGAGAACATCTGGGACCCAGGCCCACAACATCACCGAGCAAGTTCAGGACCGTCAGATCTAGAGGTACGCGTGGCGTGAGATTAAGCCGTCTCGGCGTTCCACTCATCGCGATTTCAAGAAACAAGGATTAGCTCCTTCCCATCTGCAAACGCCGAAAGCGCCTTGGGAACAAGCACATGGTCACAGCGCGTGGTCACTCGGGAAAGAGAGGAGTTGTGTAAATAAGGCCAAAGGCGTTGAGTCTAGCCGCCGAAAGGATCATCGTGACCTCCATGAGCCATCCGATTCGACTTCAGTCCTGGTTTTCGCCTGGAGTAAATGAAGGTGAGGAGGGGTGGTTGAAACCTCTCCTCATGCATTAAGTGTAAGGTATGGAGGGTCTGGCAGGCGGTCTGCTCAAGAGGGTCCTGTGTATCCATTTTTCCAGAGAAGTCATGCCGAGTTCTCAACTAGCCAGAGGAGGTCTGCACATGCTAACTTGGCATTTACTGGCTCAGCTACTCCCCCTGCAGGAGCCACGCACATTTAAGGTGACGTCTGACAAAGAATACCCGCCCGAAGTTGGTTGAAGGGACACCAAGCCTTGGGTGAATGGGCACGCCGCTGTTAGAGGAATTTTCTGAGTATATAGACTCAGTCTTTGTATTTTGTAATCTATCGATGGTTGAGAAAGGCTCTCGATTGTAAAGTTTTGATAAAGCGTTGGTCACTCTGGTTAATGTATAAGGCATTGGATACTTCTCACTTTATGGATGTCAACCTCTTTTCCATCTCTTTGTTTACTGTGTTAGAACAACTCAGAATTGGAGGATCCATTCGAGTTGTAGCTATTATAGGATGATGTAGGTTGGATCACTGTAACAGTTGCATTGTTTCTAATCGGCTCCTGTGATTTTCTTAGCACTGAACGACTCGGAATTGGAGGATCCAGTCGAGTCACCCTTCAGCTCCTTGAAGCTATAGACCAAGATGATCTTGTCTCTTGAGTTTCTCATCCTCAAGCTTCCGAAGGCCTATCGCCCGAGGCAGTCTTGCTCACCCTTCTCACAAGTCTTCCATCTACCACCCTTTAATCATCTACTGACGGAAGTTGGATCAATACCTCCCTTGCTTTCTACATACCAGGCCCAGTTTCCTGAGTTAAAGTTATATCTTCTTGAGTCTTTATCCATTTGATCATCCCATTAAACAAATCGTGACATAAAACTGATGGGCGTTGGGCTCTGCTCCTGCAAGAAATCCAGGGGTGACTTCTGACGCTAACATTTCTGGTGTCGTTGCCAGGGACGAAGTTGAAAATTTTCCCCGGGATTGAACGAAATTGAGCCTCTGATTCTGAAGGTGCATCAGGTATCAGAGCCTTTAAAGATTGCTACTATGCACCTGGCGACTCCATTGCGACGACTCCACTGTGGCAAACCCGTCGTGTTAATTGTGGCTTTCAGAGGTAGACACACGCAGTCTCATCCACAGTTTCCTCTAGATACACCTGAAACTGATCCAGAGGTGGTTCTCAGAAAATAAAGGCCTCTGAAGAAGAAGCTTCCACCGTCGAACCAGGTATTCCGCCATCTCCTTCTGTAGGAAATCCATTTTCTCCTCCTCAGTTTCTTAACCGACCTCCTTTTGAGGTTTCCCGTTTCCTGAATTTTGGGAGTGTTCCTGCTGATTTTTCTCCTCCTGGTATGGGATTGGAGGGAGAAATCCTTGTCACTCCCCTCTCCTCTGAAGTTGTACCTTGGCGAAGACCCAGGACCACAGAAGATTTTCCCACTCCTGCACAAAGAGGAGCATCTACTGACTTGAGCCCATTAGCTTTCTTCTTAAATCCCCTTTTGTTTCCCATTCCACTCCGAGACTCATTCTTAGTAACCCCTGTGCAAACTCCTTCTCCTCTAAGTTATCCTCCACCTAATATTCCTATGGCTCGTGTTAATCCCCCTCTAAATAGAATGGACTCCATAGTCACTGGCAGATACACTCCCTTAATCCTACCTCATCCTATGAATCCTCTCCCTGCTGGAGACTACTTGAAGTATATGCCCAAGTCCACTGGGGAAGGGGACATGACTGTGGAAGAGCACCTGGCTGCTTTCTACAGTTATGCAGACAACCTGAACATTGAAAATGAAGATGTCTGGATGAGAGTCTTCATCCAGAGCCTGGATGGTGAGGTGAGGAAGTGGTTTAGAGGATTGGCCTCCGGATCTATTGCTGGGATCGAAGCCCTGGATAGTGCGTTCTTGAGGCAGTGGGGAGATAGCAAGGATTTCATGTATTACATGACAGAGTTCGAGTCTTTGAAGAAGATGGAAGGAGATTCTGTCTCTGACTTCTCCAAAAGATTCAATAAGATTAATAATAAAATTCCTGCCAAAATAAAGCCTTCAGAAGCCTCAGCCAAGATTTCTTATGCTAGTGCGTTTGGCCCTGATTTTTGTCTTTTGTTGAGAGAAAGAAGAGCCACCTCCTTAGCTCAAATGAAATATGCGGCCAAAGAAGTGGAATCCAATGTATTAGCAGCTGACAGACTGAGGAACAAGGCCGACACAGACAGAAGAAAGGGAAGATCTGAGGCCTCAACTTCTGGCCCATCGGTGCCCCACCCACAAGTGGATGAACTGACCAAGATGGTGAAGTCTCTGTCTGCAGAGATGGAGAGGATGAAGGTGGAGGGGAGGAAAGCATACAAGGGCCCTCAGAGCACCGAAAACAAAGGAGGTTTCAGGAGGCCAAACAATTTTACTCCCCCGAATGTGCAAAGAGAGAGGGGAAGAGACGGAGAAGACCAGAAAATTCAGGCCCCTTTTCAAAACAATTTTGTGGACGAGGCGGAAGAAGGGGAAACAGACGAGCCTGATAATGAGATCCATTGCTTCGGAGACACTCCTCCTTTCCCTCATCTCACTCAATCAGCAAACGAGGAGTCTCTCATGGACAGTCAGCTAAATGAATTGAGCAAGGGAGACAAGACTAGTGGCAGCCAAGGCAGATATGATCTAAGGTCTAAGGAAAAGACAATAGCACCTGATGTCCCTGAGCAGTCCACTAGAACAGAGAAACTTGCTAACGAAGTAGCGGACAGTCACAGGGGTAAGAAGCCCCTACCCCTCTCTCCCATAGTCCAGAGTCATGTCCCCGAAATAAGAGAAACCCTGAAGCCTACATCTTCTTTTAATTTCGAGCATGAAATTCAAAAGATCAGAATCCCTGTGCCCCTGAACGAATTAATTAAACATGAAGGGTTCAAGAAACGTTTTCCTGAG
>ML780742.1:382011-406217 GCA_009831015.1 Picea engelmannii
GTCCTTCGTCTATGAAAAAGAAAAGCAGGTATGAGAGTGGTTGTAGCAGTTTTTTTTTGTGACTGAATATGGTCATAAAAGCCTTGGATTGCATGCATCATGGAAGAAAAATGAAATTGCAGTAATAGAGATCGATGAGAATCAATGGGGAGATCCAAGGGTTGTTTGAAAAGTACGAGCTACAATTACGCAGTGTGTCAGTAGGACAGCAGCATCTTCAACAATAGAATTTTGTTTTACAAAATGATATACATGACATCCTGTAGAGATAACAAGAGGAAAGACCTTGTCAAGGAAAGCTAACCTTTTAGGAACAAAGGGGGAAAATAGTCAGAAGCAGAGAGATAACAGTGACAGGGGGAGTCATCCAGTTATGACAAGAAAAGGTGTATGAAGGAGTCCCAGTAAGAGAGGTGAGCAATATTGAGTATTCTACAGAGGATACAGCGGAAGCTGAAGATGAACAGGTCCAAGAATCATAAGGAGAAGACTCTGGTTTAGATATAAATATTTTGCAGGACTCAAATAAGAAAATCCATCATGTCAGGGGGAGTTTGTGTTGGTTGAATATCTGATACCTCTTAAACATACTGCAACATCTCGGGGGGAGCATGTTTTCTTTGACATTGATGTCAAAGGGGCAGAAAAGGAGAGGTCCAGACCGGATGCTACAATTGGAGGTCCAAACAGATTAGCGCAGCCATTCAGGGTTGCCATCAATGCCAAAGGGGGAGATTGTTGGCATGTTTACAAGAAGAGCATGCTTGTCATTGATGGCAAGAATAGCAGCAACGATGGCATGTCTACAGGCAAGAACAGTAGCAACGATAGCATGTTTACAGTTATTGATGGCAAGAACAACAACGACGAAGGTATGGTTACAGAAAAGATTAGTAGTGACGTTGGAAGGTTTATAGTTGGGAGACAACAATGGAAAACAAGCAGGCAAGGAATATCAGCAGCGATGATGGCATGAAAAGATCAGAAGCGTAACAATGAAGAGATAGTGCACAGGCTTAAGTACAGGAAGAATGTGTCAGGCGGGCACCAGAAGTATTTTGGGAAGATGCAACAGAGAAAGCTCAATAAGATCAGAAGAGATAGTGTAGAGGTGCTTGGCAATTGATGGCAAACAGGCTCGGAAGAAATCGTAAGTCTAGATAGGAGAAGTGCGCAGATGGAGGATAGATATTAGGAGAAAGATCAGAGCACCACAAAGACTCCATTTCGGAGTTTCGCAAACCGGGAAATCAAAGATCAAAGGTACTTTAACCTTTGAAGTAACGAACCCCAAAATCCCAAAAGGTGAAAGATCAGAGCATGTCAAAGACTCCATTTCGGAGTTTCGGATACCGGGAGTTGGAGGAGTCAAGAGTCGAGACTCTTCATCACAGGAGTCCCGAAGTTGCGAAATGTGAAACACCGAAAAGTTGATCTGACTCCATTTCGGAGTTTCAGATACCGAGAGTTGGAGGAGTCAAGAGTCGAGACTCTTCAACACAGGAGTCCCAAAGTTGCAAAACGTGAAATGTCGAAAAGTTGATCTGACTCCATTTTGGAGTTTCAGATACCGGGAGTTGGAGGAGTCAAGAGTCAAGACTCTTCATCACAGGAGTCCCGAAGTTGCGAAATGCGAAACACTGAAAAGTTGATCTGACTCCATTTCGGAGTTTCGGATAATGGGAGTTGGAGGAGTCAAGAGTCGAGACTCTTCATCACAGGAGTCCCGAAGATGCGAAATGTGAAACGTTGAAATACGTTGATCTGACTCCATTTCATAGTTTCGGATATCGGGAGTTGGAGGTGTCAAGAACACTCACGACAAGAATTCTGAAATCGCGAAATGTGAAACCACGACTTAATCAGAGTCGTTGATCAAAGGGATATCGTGGATCGTTGATCTGACTCCATTTCGAAGTTTCGGATACCGGGAGATTAGAGGTGTCGAAACACTTCTTCATAGGAATTCCAAAGTGATGAAATATCGAAATGCGAAATCGCGAAAGCACTTTATGGATAAGCACTTGGTCATCGTCGGTGGTCACATTGTCGAAGAGTTGTAGAGAAGAGTTCAAAGAGACAAGCTCCATTTCGGAGTTTGGGACATGGAGAGTTGAGACAACTCTTCACAGAATCCCCGAAAACGTGAAATGAAAAATGTGTGTTCAGAATTGGCCCCTGGTCATAACCTATGGTCACATCGATGAAGGCTCAAGGGAGGAGATAGCATGAAGCTAATCTCCATTTCGGAGATCGCGACTTGGAGAGTCGAGATGCCTCACAACAGGAATTGTCGAAATGCGAATCGTGAAAGCGCCTTCTGAATAGGTGTGTGGTCACCACCTGAGGCCACATGTGAAAGGAAAGGTGAAAGGTGCCAAAGGCATAAGACCCAAGAGGCTCACAATGTAACTGCCAGAAACCACTGATTGTTTCTGCACAGAAAAATCAAAGAGGCCTCAGTGTGACTGCCAGAGAAGCTGAAGAGTCTCAAGGCATCTACCAATGGAATGAAGACTGTTCATATAGGCGATTGACAGATGGAAGAGTGTTGAAGCCTGTAACTGCAACAGAGAGGATGAGCTTGACTATGATAGAGAAGATGAAGAGTCTCGACTGCTAGACAGGCTAAGGAATCTCAGCATAACACCCAGTGATGATGAACGCATGGGTATAACTGCCAAAGAAGCTGAGGAATTGCAATGATGATCAGGAAGAGGACTCGACATGAGGAGAACATGCAGAACAGAGAGAGTGTGTTGATGCTTGAGGGAGTGAAGTCATGGTAATGTGGAGTGGCAGTGAATATCCTGATGTGGAGAACAATGGCGGGGGGAAGAGCATGCAGAAGTATTGTGCATAGAGCATGCACAAGGTGCACAGAGACTATATGAATGTAGAACAAAGAAGAGATGAGGGCTACTGTTGAGAGTGATTCAGGCATCTAGAAGGAGGTAGTGTGTAGCAGTTGAAATACATAGAATAGGAATGGTGCATTGAATGGACATGGCGCACAGAGCATAAAAGGTAGAAGAACAGAAAGCACAAGGCATGTGTGCAGGAAGACAGTGAGGCAGATAGAGCAGGGCAGTGTAGTAGAACAGTGATGAGACTGGTAAGCCATTGATGAACATTATATCATTGTAATAAATTTCAGTAGCAAAGATTTATATTTCAGGGTGGTTGGGAGGTGCTAGGGAGGACTGTTGTCCTCAGAGGTTCAAGTGGGTGCTTGAACACAGGAAGTTGTAGCTTCCATCTGGTTGCAGCCAGAGAAACCAGGGTGGTAGGGTGGTGCAAGGGAGAACTATTGTTCTCTGTTATACAGGTTGGTGCCTTTGTGACTGGAAGTTGGTGCTTACATCCAGTCGGTGCTGGAACACTCAGGGAGTTGGTGCTTCCTTCTAGTGGGTGCTAGAGAAACCAGAGAGTTGGTGCTCTAAAACAAGTTGGTGCTTGTATAACTGGAAGTTGGTGCTTCCATCCAGTTGGTGCTGGAACTCTTAGGAATTTGGTGCTTCCCTCCAGTTGGTGTTGGAACTCTTAGGAAGTTGGTGCTTCCATCCAGTTGGTGTTGGAACTCTTAGGGAGTTGGTGCTTCCTTCTAGTGGGTGCTAGAGAAACCAGGGAGTCGATGCTTCCTTCTAGTGGGTGCTAGAGAATCCAGAGAGTTGGTGCTCTCAGCAAGTAGCATCTTGCAAAACAGAGGTTGTAGCCTCATTATGAGTTGGTGCTCATAAGTATGATAATGTATAGAATGTAAAGATTACTTATCATATAAAGAAGAAGAGGTTTTTACCCTTTATGGGTTTCCTCAGGAAATATTTGTCTTTGTATATTTCATATGTGTGACTGATGTCGAATGTTCTATTGCTTACCTCTCTGCATTATTGTGATTGTCATTGAGTGCTCTGTAAAGAGTTTAAAATAAGCATAATTGTTTAAGCACGGTAACAACTGATTCACCCCCCCCTCTCAGTTGTCCAACACCCTACTGATATTTTGAAAATTCGATGCTCTGCTGAAGCTAATGGTGGTTGTAATGTTGTCTATTGTGACTCTGTTGTCCTGTTTGTACTCTTAGTCTATTCTCCTTCCGTCATTCTGACTGGTGCTATCTTGGTTTACTCCAAAATCTGGAACTGTGTAGAAATTTGCGCCTGCACATTCTTTTCCATCTCATCATGTTTATGTGCAGCTCACAAAAATGCTTCTTCAGTTACTTCCCTCACTTGGTCTCCAATATTTTCTAAGTCATACTTCATTAAGGCCTGGATCGTTGCTTCCTTTGTTGCTATTCTCTTCTTATGTTTGTGCGTTGATCTCTCCTTGGGATGTTCTTTTCTCTTCTCTCCAACGGGCAGTGTTTTTTCCTGTTGTCACCTTCACCATTCCAGTGTTCTTGTTATTCTTCTTCTTGATCCTTTTTTGGTTCGTGTGTCTCCTTATCTGGTTGTTGTGTATCCTTTTGCGTTGTTTCTATTTTTGGGATTTTTCACTCATCTTCCCAATCATTTACAATTTGGATGATGTTTTGTTCTGTCAACCTATAGTGTGTCAACAACCATTGTTGAGTTGGATCCTTCTATGCATGAACATACAATGGTGTGTCCCTGCCTTGAATTGTGTGATGTCTTTGTATGCTTCAACTATCTACAGTAGAATGTGCAGTGTGTCCTCAATGCATTTACGAATTGTCTAATTATAGACAGAAGGTGATATTGTTGTCTATCTGTTTATTCTTGTGCATGGCATGCCACAACAAAACATACCTTACTGCTAAGTATGGTTTCTGCATACCTTCCAGAAACTGTGTCTCTTATGGCTCCCTCCATGCAACCAATGCTATCAAAATTAATAACCACACATAATCGAACTATGTTCCTTTCTCTTGTGCCTCCTTGCAGTCCATTAAGAACATATTCACAAGAAATGTTTCCCAGTTCATCATCACTCCTACTGTGGACTTCTTCGTTGTTTTTATAACTCAAGTTTGTATATGATCTTTGTAACATTTCCGAAGTAATTTTTAAGTCAGCACTATTATCCCCAAATCCTAGGGATAACTAAGGAGATGATGTATTTAGTCCCTCGAGTTGCAGACATGGAGTACCAAGAGATAGCTTGATCAGCAGTGTCCACTTGCACAGACAGAGACCCACCTCACCGCCACAGCTCTAGGTTCATCACGACAGTATCCACCACATCAGTTGGCCTCCAAAAGACATTGGGTCTTTCTCCATGAGGTACAAGTTGGGTATTATGGTGAGTTTCATTTCAATATTTGAGGCATTTGAGTTTGTTGCATCTATTATTGCTTTTGATTATGTGACATTTTCTTGGAAATTATGCTCTTTGCCCAGTTTCACTTTGGTGGTTGACAATGCAACCTCATAAGTGGGTCACCTTAGGGATAGGTATGCTATTGGGAGGTCCTTTTTACAAGTCATTGTGCTATTCCTGACCATACTTATCACTTTCCACACTTCATCCCCTCATCTCCTCACCTTTTGGGTTTTTTGCCTGTACTGACCCAAGAAGAGGTTGTCCCTCACTTCATGGGAAGAAGGAGTTGAAGGCCCAGAGGTTTGTGGATGGAAAAAGATAAAATACTTATTATGAATCTTCCAAATTCTCGCCCAAAGAGGTCTTGAGAGCAACAAAAATATTCTCCTAAAAAATCAAAGACCTGCAAAAGCAAACACATAAAATAAATGTCCCACTTGATTGAGGGATTTACACAAAGTGTGTTACAAGCTAGACTATACCCCCATGGCACTATGTGTACTTCTCCCTTCAAGTGACACTTTGGTATTTCTCCCCAAGCTAATTGATTCACCCTAAGGATTACCCAGTGTTTGGACCCTAATTAATTAATGTCAATAAATGGGCTTGGAAAAAGGATGCATTGAAAATGAAGGTGCAGCACACCCTCTACAAAGGCACCCATAAGTGAGACACTACAACCCCTTGTATTTCATGAACCCCATGCCCAAAATTCTTCCCCTCATCCATGACACCCCATCCACATGACTTATATGAATTTCCCCTCGGGAAACACCCTTAAACTTGAGGAACGATTCACCCAATAGTTCGTTTTGTCAACCCTCCCATACCTAAACTTGGAAAATTGCATAGGGTATTTGAGAATTAGTTTATTTTGATGAGGTGGTTTGGATATAATTGCTTATATGGCTCTTTTATTGATTTGATTTACTCATCGTGATTCTTTTACTTGATATTCTTAGAGGGTATATCCATTTGTCTATGCAAGACCCAACTGGTGGACAGTTTTGGAGGAACAAGCCTAGCTTGGGATTCCATCGGGATTGAAGCCCACAGGTTGGATACTAAGGTCCCACATGATGGATCATGAGTACATGCCTTTGGATGCTTAGATGACATCATGGAGGACCTAACATAACCCCTGCCACCCAAACAATTTGCTTGAAAGAGGAAAAACGTCACCTTCTTGGAGCTTAACGTCATACATGGGCTAGGATGTGGTGGTGATGTGACACTTGGAACTTTGATGAGTATTGGCACCTTGATTTAGTGGAGAGAGGTCCTAGCACCTTGGAAGATGTATTTTGGAAGCCCAATTTCCCTTCTCTAATCTCAATGACTAGCCAAAACGTCACCCTAAGAGGGTGGCATCATGTTTTAGGGTTTCTTTCATGTGCAAAAGTATGAATTATTTAATATTATTTTTGTAAAGGGGAAACATTAGGGTTTTTGACCCCTTATCTTGTGGCTTACCCTAAATTATGTGGACAAACTATGTTTAGAATATTTTCTATAAATAGAGATCATTTGTATCTCATTTTCATCATAGCTCTCCCATTGTGGGAAGCCTTCCTAGCTGAAATTTGTGCCCTCTTTGGGAAATCTCTATCTCTTGTGTTTTTGTTATGGTGTCTTCATCCTATTGGTGGAAGAAGTAGTGTGCTACCTCTCTTGGATATTTTATCTTGCATTTATGGTGGATTTATCTTGGTAAGAAGAGGTTTATCTTGTCATTTCTTGGACTAGGTAAGAATTTATCTTGTTGATGCTTCATTGCTTGGATACAAATTTGATTTGCTAGATTTATTGGGGAGTATAAGGATTTATAACTGCACCATTATCTATCATTTTTGTCTAGAAGTGATTTGTTGCACATGGTTTTACAAGGAGAAGTAAAAGGGTTTGCACCCTCCTAGTACTTCCTAGTTAACCTTGCTTTCCTCGGGGAGTAAGAGGGTTTACACCCCCAAGGATATAGCATTGTTATCTCTTTATTTGTTTGACTCCATAACCCAATAGCTAAAGGCACTAAATCTAATTTCATTGGAGATATAAAATCTTGCATTAGTTAACGTGAAAACTCAGGATTTTGAGATTGTCTAAATTGGAATCAATTCTATGCTTTGTATGCTTGGTTGAGCCAATAGGGAATCACCTTTGACTAAGTGCTTCTTGCAGCTGTCATAAAATTTCATCTACAGCCATTAGGGTTGTATAAACCCTAACACAACTTCCTTAATAACTCACAAACCAACCATCAAAAGTTGCTAAAAGTTTTCCCCTACAATCTAGTAACCCTAGCGCACTTTTTGGGTGGACTATTGGTAAGTTTTGGTGGTTTATCTCTTTGTTGTAACAAATTGTAAGCTACAGACATAAGGCTGCAATTATATCTCTACAATACTATTTTATTTCAGCCTTGTTTCATGTTAAAGTCTTGCTCTTTCATACTTGAGTTAACTAGTCATTGCTAGCTTGTCTCTTGCAATCTTAAATAGACTTTTAGAATCTTTATTTGCAGCTCTCGTTATCATTTTATTTCTGATATATATCATTGTTTATTTCTGTATTTAGTGACAGCAATCTTAACTTGCTTGTCCAACATGATATTGGGCGTGTATCTTCCTTTTCCTTATGTCTCGGGAAGGTACAATCACCACTTGGAAAGTCTACTACATTGTGACATATATTCTACCATATACAAGACTCTTTTCAAGCCCTTTTCACCTTCCATCATTGACCTACAAGGGGACTCTTCTTCATCTCTTCACTTTCCATCTCTTTTCCCCCAGGGTCACCGGGATCCCCCCCTTGAGGTGATTACTTCATCTCTAAAGTGACAGGAATACCTGCCTAAGATGACAGTGGGTAGGTGTTCTCTTAGTTGTCTCCATTTTGTGTTTCAGTCAGGATTTTCCCAACCTAAAACTTGTGTGATAACAAGCACCTATGTTGCAAATCTTACAATTTCATCATTGATTCTCACAACGCCTTATCTACGCGCACCTCTATGTGTGCCATATTTTTCCTTCATTTTTTCTACCAATGCTTTTTCCCACGTCTTTTCTATGAACAAGGGTAGTGGGTCTTCCCCTGCTAAGGGAAATCCTCTAATCCCCACAATCAATTGGGTGTCAATTAACATTTCCTTGTCCAACCATAGAAACCCTCTCTGGATGCAACTTGACGCATATGTTGATTTATGCGCTCCTACCAAAATTTGATATCTCCAACAGGTTCAATATGCATATTCTTTGCATTCCTGTGGCCCATTCTTGCAGCTCGAATGTGAATATAAGTGAATCGAGTTTGAGTGATGTGTGCAGGTAATTCTCTGGCACTAACTCTAGAAACTTCTTTAGATCTGCCAGATTGTGGTTTAAAAACCTATGGATTTATACCGTGCCCAACATAAATCCCTCGACAGTGACCCCAAGTGGAATCACTCGTGTAACCAGGTCGTTCTTTGGCTCCTTCTGCAGTCTGGCTTGCTTTGTTGTTGAATTTATCGGTGGCCCATGTGCCCTAGGGAATTTGATTGGATCTAATATATCGATTCTTGGAGTTTCTTCATGTATTGGTGCTACTTACTTCTTAGTGCACGACTTCTTCTTTCATGATGTTGATGCTCCTGCGTTCGGCATCGCCATATCTTTATGTACTTCAATTCAGTTTGCAACTCACTCAGCTCTATCCTTTGTAAACTTTGGTTCTCCTCTAGCTCTCTTTTCTCTGCAAATGTCAAGCAACAATGACCCTTTCTCGTCCCCCTATTGTCTGATTTTATAGGTCGTCGCCAGTTGTTTTGTTCCTATTTTCGCCAAAATCCTCAGTCCCATCTGATTGTGTTCACATTCAATTCTTGGACAGATTCTGCATTAACTTTGTATTATCCAGCAGATCATGGTCTAGATTTACCACCATGTCAAAATATCATCGTCGTTCTTCATTTCTGACTACGTGTTTCTGTCATCCCGGCATCATGTCTACTCTTTAATGTTTTTCTCGTCATCTACGCAGGTCTTTATCCTAGCTCTTCCCTTTCCTTTCTTCATGCAGTTCCATTCTTCTTTCTTTCCGCGACATTTTCTTGTTCATCTCTTCTTCTGCTAATTTAACTCTTTGAGCAATGACCAATTCAAAACTTCAAGCCTCTTGTCTCTTCAAATGTTTATTATGACTTGCCTCAAGATCTTTTATTGCTTTTTCTTTTATTTTTCTTCTGTATAATACAATATAATATAGATACTATGGTACACTTACTACGTGCTCATACTAGTGCGCAGAATCCTGATTGTCCCTATACAGTTTCAACCAACTACTGATAAACAAGCCTTCCTTTTTTTCCCCAATCAATTTTTCCAACTAAACAACACTTGCCTCTGTCACAGATCTTATAACATATAGACCCAACCAATGCATTTAGAACTTTCTAGGGTGCTGCAAAAATTCGGTTTCGTAGAGAAAAAATAAATCTCCCATCTAGAAGATCTTTTGTTTAATGTGTCTGTCATGCCATGCTTTTCGTGTTATTTCTAAACATGCTGATGAAATTCTGCAATGAAACAGTCTTCCTCCAATTCCACTAGCTCTGATAGTCTTTTCTCTACTACACCAAAATCAGTGAGCTATGTCAACGCGACAATGCGTAAACTCGGCACAATGAACTTCATGGGTATAACTGCTTCCTGGCCATATACTAATCTGAATGGTGTTTGTCCTGTCATCTTATTACTTGTTGTCTAATATGCAAATAATACTACAGGAATCCTTAGGTCCCAGTCATCTCGACTAACATTACATATCTTCATCAGTACATGCTCTAGGATCTTTTTAAATGCTTCCATTGTTCCATTCACCTGAAGATGATAAGGCGTTCTCTTCTCGTTATAAATTTGAAATTCTTCTGTTAAAGAGGTAATCATATTATTCAGAAAATGAGTCCCTGATCACTCATAAGTATTCTTAGACATCCAAACCTCATAACAACATTCTCAAGTAGAAATCGTGCAGCAATCTCTGAGCTGCAATCTTGGACAGGTTCTGCTTTATCCCATCAGGTCAAGTAATTTGTTGCAGTGATTATATATCTTTCTCCTGACCTTTTTGCTAGTGGGTTGATCAGTCTAATGAAATCAACTACCCATTTATAAAAATCATGCAACGTAACTTACGGTACTAAAGGAATCCTGTCTCTTTTGGATAGCTTCCGCACTCACTGATAGACATCACAGGTCTGACATAGCTCCTTGGCATCCTTATAAAGGGTGGGCCACCAAAGTCCTGCGCGCAAAATATTTTGAGTCGTTGCTTTCCTTGCATAGTGGCCTCCTACAATTCCCTCATGTGCCTCCAATAATATCATAGGCCCCTCATGTTCTAATACACATCGTTGAATAACACCATATGCGCCTAACTTATACAAATTCCCTGTTATAAGTTGATAATTTGTTGCTTTTACTACTAACCGCTTCTTCTACACAACTGTAAATTCAAGTGGGGCTACTCCTGTACTCAAGAACTGGACAATATCAGCAAAGTAATCATCAACCATATGTATTGCGAACAAGTGCGCATCTGCTAGATTGTCATCCATATTTCCTGCATATTCCCCCGATAGTATGTGCGACAAATGGTCAAGTCCTGTATTAAATTTTCTCGGTTTCACAATCGCTTCAAAATCATATTCGTGAAATAATAATAGCCATATGGATATCCTCACACCCCAAAAATTCCTTATTGACGAGGTATCTCAGTTTAGAATGATCTGTATACATCTTAAAGTGTGATCCCAATAGATAATGCCTAAACTTCTGGAGTGCATATACCATTGTCAATCCTTCACACTCTGTAGTAGTGTAATAATGTTCAATAGTTGACAATTTCCTGTTGGTAAATGTAATGGGATGATCCAAATCTCCTTCCCTTGACTTATCTAGAACTACACATAATGCTATAGATGATGCATCTATGTGGACATGGAATTCCTTCTTCCAATCGGGAAATACTAGAATCGGCGCGGTAACCAGTTTCTACTTCAAGGTATCCAAACTTTGTTGGCATTCCTTATTCCATTGAAACTTGACCTCCTTCTTCAACAATTTTTCCAACAGGGCTATGATTTGTGTGTATCCCTTAATGAACTTCTTGTAATACCCCTCATGACCCAATGTTGCTTCCAGTTGTTGCACTGAATTAGGTGGTGGTAGATCAACAATAACAACAATCTTCGCAGGATCAACAAAAATTCCTTTCTTACATACTACATGACCTAACAAGATACCAAATGGTGCGCAAAAAATAAACTTTTTCAAGTTCAAGGAAATCTGGAATTGTCTACATCTATCCAACATCAAGCTCAAAGTTTCAATATGGTATTTTAACAAATTGAACATTGTCCAAACATCGAGATATACTTCTAAGAACTTATGAATAAACTCTTTAAAAGCTACGACAACTACTCGGGAAAATACTGTTGGTGCATTTTTCAATCCAAAAGGCATGGTTGTATACTAATAACATCCCCATTTTGTTGCAAATGTTTTCTTCCTGCACGATCTTAATCTGGTGATACCCTAAGAATCCATCAATGAATGAGTAAGTGTTGGCCCTTGACCAAGTTTTGGGAGATTCTTGGTCATAGTGATCTATTTTGGGACTTCGGCAGCCTATCGAAGGAGGAGTGCAAGACGAAGTGGATATCACGGGATCTCATCCCCCTTTTGGGCCCCTTTTTGGGTTTTTGGGAATATGTAACGGGAATGGGATGTCGGCCCATGGGTTTACCCATGTTTAGGCCTATTTTGTATGTATAAATAAAAGGATAGGCAATGTAAGAAGAATTCGAATAGTGCATCTATGTGATTTGAATGTATGCTAAGTGCGAGTAGAATATGTAAGTGATTTTTTCATGACTATAAGATACTTGCAAAGCTAAGTGCAATTCCTTGTAGCAGATTGTGGAGGGATTAGTGATGTAACACAAGGAAGAAGGATCTAGCGATCTGCGCAGATCTTCTGTCCTATGTGGAGTAAGGGTTTTGATGGATTTGTGCTTGTAATCGATTGACTGAAGACAATAAAGAAGAAGAGTTGGTGGATGTAGCCCCAGGGTGGGGGTCAACCACATAAATGATGTGTTGCCTTGCTTTGTGCTTGTCTTAATGTGTTTATGTCTTCTTTTGCTAAGTGCTTTAAGATGATTAGAAAGATCTGCTTATGCTTAGTGCTAATGATATGTGAGAATATTAGATCTGATCCATATGAATGTGCTTAGTGCTTGATCTGCTAGAACTAACCTATCTATTGATTCTAAGTGCTTAAGTACGTTATAACAGTGTGAATGTTGCGAAGCCTTGCTTTATCAGCGAAGTGATTAATGATTATATATTAAGGAACTGACGGTGCTAAGTGTTTTATTAAGTAGTACAATCACATATCTATGTCACAGCTAAGGTTGCAGACACCTGAGTCTTGTAACCACCCCTGCCTCTACCTTGGGTGAGACTTCATCTGCTTCGTAGGTGTCGCCAAAAGGGTCGGTAGTTAGAGCTTTGTTGGTGCGCGGTTGTAGCGTTGAACCTTGGGTCTGCCCCTTGTGCCAACAAATGGTTCTGTTGTCGGGACCTGAAACTGTGATTGCTGGGAACTGAGAAAGAAGAAGCTTTGTGCAAAGATTCGACCTGAGATTGTGAAAGCTATGTGCGTAGATCTGTTCCCTAGTGCACAGTATTCTACTTAATTTACAAATCTCTGTGCTAAAGAAGGAAACTAGACCTGAAGAAAGGAGGTCATATCTGAAGGAAAGAAGCAAGATCTGAAAGCTTTGTGCTCTAAGAAAGGTAAAAGTGAGAATTTTTTATTAAAAGAGGTAAGATCTGCAAGTTTTGTGCTATGATAAAGGTAAGAATAATTAAATTTTTTAGATCTGGAAGCTTTATGCTCTGTAGAAGTAAGATAAGTGGAAATTTTTGTTTCTAGAGTATGGATCTAGGTATGTTTAATAGAGTCTGTCCTAGTTTGAAAACTAGGGAATTAATATATGAAAGAAGGTTCGATATGAGTAGATCTGATAAGAATAGTGACAGATATGTTATACCTATGCATAGAAAGAATGTTTGGACTAACGAATGGATGCAAGATCCTAGAAAGAATTTATTGCAGGTTAGCTCCTATGATCCTAGTGTGCAGTACATAAGAGGTTGGGGATCATTTAAAGAAAGAGAGGACTAACCCTCTATTACATTTGTAGAAGACCGGGACATCTGGCTAAGGAATGCCCTGGTGGAAGATCTAGTTGCCTCTATTATAAAGCTCTAGACCATGAAGTATTGGATTTCCCTATAATGATTTCTAAGCTTGAAAGTATGAATATAAGACAAGAAAACCCTAAGGCAGATCCAGAAATTGAGATTATGGCAGAATACCAGAAAGGATCCCAGCAAGCATTGCTACAAATGAAAGAAACTCTGAATAACCACCGACATCTCAGATTATCAAAAATCCTCAAAATAAAAGAATGCATTGAAGCAAGAATAGGAGACTTCGACATTGACTGTGTTATAGATGAGGAAACACAGGTGAATATCATGACAAAGAGAACTTGGGAAGCTATAGGAAGGCCTGCTATGATTCCTTCATTAGGAGGACTAGGGTTATTTAGAGGAAAACTAGTAAACCTGTGTGGAAGGCTCGCTCAAATACCTATGACCGTTAATGGAAATTCGACAGAGGAATATTTTGAGATTATTCAATTTATTGAGGACAGCACCCTGTTTACTATGTTAATAGGAAAACCTTGGATTGACAGAGCTCAAGCCAAATGAAAGGAAGAAGAAGAAGTTTTGGAGGAGAAGAAACAAGAATTAAAAGATTTCATGACTAGAAAGATCGCACATTTGATTGAAGAACAGGAGAACGGATCGAAGCTATTTGACACTAGAGACCCTGATGTCGAAGCTGCAAGAACACTAGGAGACCTACAGAAGACTGAAGTACTTACTCCAGATAAAGAAGAGGTATTACCCCTGAATCCTAGGAAAGAATCTCAACAGCACGCAGTGACTATGTTAAAAGAAGATAAGAATCAGAATGGAAAAAGACACACCGAGCCAAATCTCACTGGAAAGAAGGCTAGAAAGCTAAGTAAGAAGAGGGCTAAGATTGAAAAGTTACAAAAGATTCCAAAAGGAACTTCGCAGAAAGAAAATTTGCAGAATTGGAACTTCGTCGGGATATCAGAACAGCGACACATGGTACTTCGCCAGGACGAAGAAATATAGTTGTTGGGGCCGATATATCTGTTCAACTCTCGCTCCAAACAGGTCAAAAAACATTTAAAGCTCTACACTAGACCGTTGGACCGCACCATAACGGACAGAACAAGAGTTAATGAGGCTTCATACCCATTACCAGTGAACCGTTGCTGAGTTGCCTACTTATCCCGTCACTCCATGCACGGAGAACACTTTTTCTAACTAAGAGTTTGAGCCCACAGACTAAGTGAATTGTATACAGTGATCATTGCTCTATTTCTGTTTGTTCCAGTGTCGTATCTAAGTTCATCGTGACCCCGATAATTTTAATCCCAAGCGCGTATGTCCGACGAGATCACCGCAGTTGAAGAATCAGTAATAAAATTTCTCCTCGACTTGATGACTGAAAGAGTCATGTTGGGGAGAGGAGTGTCTACAAGTGTACAAGCATCTTCGATGAGAGGACTGTCGGCCATGCCGTCCACTGCTCGAGCCAGTCCATCCTGGCCAGTAGATGAAAAGAGAACTAAGCATAGGGATGATCTCGCGAATGCTAAGATAATCTCGAATATAATAACCCCCTATCTACCACCTATGAGCGTCACAATCAATCAAGACAGTGTGCCTAGAGATTTTGAATATGCCTTGGTCATTGCGTACCTCCTGAAGGGAATATGCGCAGTTCGCGTCGACCAAGATAAAATTGCAGCGTTGAAGTTTAGTGACTTCAACCTCAGCGACAGGAAGGTCTATAGCATGCTCGCCCCACATAAGCATCTGACCCAAACAAAAGGAAATAATTCAAAGATAATTCCTCAATCATGGACCCATAACCTCGTGCAGTCCACACTGCTCAACGTCATGAAGATCCCGCACTTTGGAAGGCACCAAGAAGTGAACACATGTGTCAAGTTGTTATTGTCCTACTGCCATGGCAGATACTTTTGGTTGAACCGCCGCATCACAGTGGATCTGACGTTGATCAATCGGATCATAGGGCTGAGCATGCAAGGCCCTGACCCACAGGATTTTTACCCGGGAAAAGCCATGGATCACGCTCTTGTGCAGAAGATTAAAGACACCTATGGAGATGTAAAGAAGGGCACGTGAGGCTACAAGGTAGCTTCTATCCAGAGGTGCCCCTCGCCTGCCAATTAATCACAGGAAATTTGGTGCGAAAGAATCGACCCACCCAAGTCATTGCTTTCCTAGTCGACCTCGCAGGGAAGTGCGCAGAAGGACTTCAGATGAATTGGGCACAGTACCTGGTGAACCAGTTGGAACTGGACTGCAGGGAAGCCCAAGATCAGGGATATGAATTCCACTTCAGTTGGCTATTGATCCTGATCTCTTTCATTGCATGGGAGATGCCAGAAGGTGCGACCTTCTCGGACATCGAGTCATTTGAACCTCTGGCAGCGAATTTTAGTACACTATGGTACTCGAATGACATGAATAAACAGTGGCAGTCAAATGCCATGTTCCATACGTATTACAACCAGTTGAAGGCAGCCATCCATTCTGCGCCTCGTATGACCCCAAATACCCTCCACAGGTTTCATCCCTTAATGAAATTCAGCGCGGACCGCCATTTTATCTATATCACAGTGCGCGTTGATGGACATAAACAACAGCTATAATCATACTACAAGTTGACGGAGGATGACTTGGAAGAGATTACCAAGGAATGGTCAGTATACCTCCTTGTTCCAGCGCACCCTACGGAGATGTCCGATGTTGACAGCCCAGAAACTACGTTGGATATAGCCGGACCTAGCAAGATAAATAAGACCGAAGAGGTCCATGATTTAGACAGTGCATCCTTGAAGACCGCTTCCATATCAACAGAGAAATCAGAAGATGGCGAAAAGATAGATGGCGTAGAAGTTGAACAGAAGAAAGGTGAGGTTACACTGACTAGAGACGAGGAGGACCCCTCAAAGAAAAGGAAGGTTTCCCCACAGAAACCCTCATCCCGGAAGAAATTGAAAGCAACCAGGACCAAATTTGAGACCACCCTCACCTCAGACGACTTCGACTTCATCGTCGCAGCACTGAATGATGCTTCGCTGGAGATACCGGAGAAGAAAGAAGGTAAGCAGGAGGAGGTGTTCAATCAGATTAAGGACGAGTAGGAATTATAGTCTAGCCGCGCAGTTTCTACTACGCCTCTGTCAACAGGAACAACAGAACTAGGTGATGAGCCATCTCAACTACACTGCATCGTTGATACAGTCGAAGCTCGCCTTCGACGAGCTCAGGAAGAAACAGCACAAGCCACCCAGGATTTAGCACAAGTACAAAAAGACCTTGAGGATCAACGCAGTGCTGCAGAATGAGAAAAGTTTGATCTGGAAACAAAGTGGGATGAAGAAAAAGCACAATTACAGCAAAGCAAGGAACAATTGCTCGTCGAGCAACTCAAAGTAAAGGAAATGGTTCACAGAGCACTTTGCTCTGTGATAGTCGTCGAAATAAAGGCTGAAGAACTAGTTCCACAGCAGGTGGCACAACTGGAAGAAGTAATCCAGCAGCTCCAACAGAGCATAGCAGACTTGGAGCTCCACACTGTGCCTGAGACCCCTCAAGATGTAAGAGACCTAAGGGAAGCAACTACCCGCATTGCACTTGATAGACTAAAATCTCTTGCCTTGGAGTGCAAGAAGCTGAGTAACCGGAGCGCCCAGACATACGAGAACCTCATCGAAAATCCAGAGTTACAGGCATTGGATTCGCAGCTCAAGGAAGAAAAGCAGCATGCAGACACACTACAGGCATAGCTAAAGGCCCTGTCAGCCGTAGAAAGAATGAAGTGGTCTCAAGAGAAACACACCACCCAGCAATAGATCCATACAATTCAAAGTAGAGTGATGGAAGTTACTCAATGGCTCCAACCAGTACAATATAAAGCATGCTAGTTATTCACAGAGGTTGAAAGTCGAGGAGTAGAGCTAGAACAGGTTGTCATTGCAGCAGAACAGCGCCTAGAAGGGCCCGTGAATGACACAGTGATCCAGGAATTCACCGAGCAAGAGGTCGTAGCACAGCGGCAAGTCGAAGCAGCTCGAGCCAAGCTCGAGGCCTTCGAAGCAGAACTGGTCAGATTAGAGTGACTCGGGACAAGTCACAGGTGAGTGTTGGGGGCATGTTGGCCCTTGACCAAGTTTTGGGAGATTCTTGGTCATAGTGACCTATTTTGGGACTTCGACAGACTGTCAAAGGAGGAGCGCAAGATGAAGCAGAGATCACGGGATCTCAGCCCCTTTTTGGGTTTTTGGGAATATGTAATGGGAATGGGATGTCAGCCCATGGGTTTGCCCATGTTTAGGCCTATTTTGTATGTATAAATAGAAGGATAGGCAATGTAAGAAGAAGTCGAATAGTGCATCTATGTGATGTGAATGTATGTTTAGTGCGAGTAGAATCTGTAAGTTCTTTGTGCATGACTATAAGAGACTTGCAAAGCTAAGTGTAGGTCCTTGTAGCAGATTGTGGAGGGCTTAGTGTTGTAACGCAAGGAAGAAGGATCTAGCGAGCTGCGCAAATCTTATTTCATGTGCATAGTAAGGGTTTTGATGGCTTTGTGCTTGTAACTTATTGACTGAAGACAATAAAGAAGAAGAGTTGGTGGACGTAGCCCCAGGGTGGGGATGAACTACGTAAATGTTGTGTTGCCTTGCTTTGTGCTTGTCTTAATGTGTGTATGTCTTCTTTTGCTAAGTGCTTTAAGATGATTAGATAGATCTGCTTATTCTTAGTGCTAATGATATGTGAGAATATTAGATTTGATCCATATGAATGTGCTTAGTGCTTGATCTACTATAACTGACCTATCTATTGATGCTAAGTTCTTAAGTACGTTATAACAGTGTGAATGCTACAAAGCCCTGCTTTATCAGCGAAGTGATTAATGATAATATATTAAGGAACTGACGGTGCTAAGTGCTTTATTAAGTAGTACAATCACATATATGTTTCCCAGCTAAGGTTGCAGACACCTAAGTCTTGCAACCACCCCTGCCTCTACCTCGGGTGAGACTTCATCTGCTTCGCAGGTGTCACTGAAAGGGTCGGTAGTTAGGACTTTGTTGGTGCATTTTTGTAGTGTTGAACCCTGGGTCTGCCCCTTGTGCCAACAGTAAGCTTCATGTCCTCCAACGTTCTCCAAAACTTCATCTGTAAACGAGGTAGGAAATGGGTGTAAGCAAGCATCATTCAATTTCGTCAGATATATGCAAATTCTAATTCCATCCATTTTCTTATCCTAGAATACCATTGGACTAATCCATTCTGACTTTGCAACAGGTTCAATAATTCCATCTTCCAACATCCTTCCTATGTATGCTTTCACCTTGTTCTTATATATTGGGTTCAATCGATACGGTCTCTGCTTTATTGGCTTGGCATCTAGGTTCATATGGATATTCATCTCCCCTATCTCCCCAACAATCCCTTTCATTTATGAAAATGTAGTTGGAAAAAGGTCTTAGCATTCGTGCAGTAAATCGGTAATCTTCTAGACAATTTATTCATTCCAGTAGTCTCCTATGTTTGTGAACTTGGGATTATCCTTCGTACCAATATTCACCTTGCATGTTCTCAATGGATTTGCATACACTATGTATTCAAGCCCATGACCCTCTACTACATGCTCTCCTTCAATTTCATGTACTTGCAAATTTCTTTGGTCTTCTCTAGCAAGATTATAGCATTCCAAAACCTCTTGAATAGTCACAAAATATCTTGGCACACTATAGAAAGGTATTGGTCCCATCATTGATATCCATGTCACTGTGCACTTTGTAACATGATATGTAGGACAAATCAACCCAATATACTTTTGTGCAGTATAATTAGATTCAATTTCGAACCTTACTTGTAACATCCTTCTACATTGTTTCCAATTATCTATTATGTCCTTATGCATAGCCCGCCATCTTGCAGAAGTTGCTTTCATCACAACATCTAAAGCTAGTTATCTATGTTGATCTAGTATCTGTAATTCAAATTCTTTCACAAAATAATCTACATTAGTAATCCATCATACTTCGGGGGTTCACATACCTCGGCTCCAATCTAGTGCAACGTGTAGGTAATCTAAGCACATCTCCTTGTAGATATTCATGCAATTTATGTTTCCAATCCTCCAAGGATTTTTTTGAATCTGAATTGCAAGAACAGATACTTCACCAACTAAGTATACCATCAGCAGTAGGATTGACATTGTCATCCATCCACATGGTCACATTGTAAATATTATTGAGTTCCTTGGTACTGAATCCTCCCCTTGTTGGTTCTACATATCGTCTTCCTTTTGTGGGATCTAATGGCATAGTAACTTTCAAGTCTCCTACTTGAAAGATCATTTGTATCTTCTTCATATCAATAATGGTATGGTTATCAAAACCCCAATTGATTCCAAGTAATGTTGGGTAGGGTGTATTATGTTGCACACTCCATCGATGTTAACATTCACCCTTGTTAGTCTTCCAATCGAAACAATCTTGTGTTGATTTGCTAGTCTCAACTGAATACTGATTAGATCACTTTGGTTTACCCATCGTCTCCCATGTTTGCTTCGGAATGATTTTCACATCATATCCGAGATCCAAAATGATATTATCCATATCATAGTCTCCTACCTATCCATTAATTTGGAATTCCTTATTCATCCTTTTCTTCTGGTGTACATGGTTAACTACTTGATGTGAGACACATACCTATTTATCTTGCGCGCATTGTTCGATCATCTTGCATAGTACGTTCAATGCAATTTCATCCTTTATGAATTCTAAACAACTCTTTAAGAAAATTTTCAGAGTACTTACCTTGTCGACCAACCTTTCTGAATGGTCACAGGCTGGAGGCATGTCATACATAGGTGGCCTCTCATACATAGGTTGTGAAGTCGATGCTACCCATTTTATTTCTATCAATTCCTTCCTTGAATGATTATCTTTATCTCTCTCTTTCCGAGGGTCAAATTTTGACAAAGGTTCTGCTACTTTCCTAACCCACTAGTCAGTTCGAATTCCTTTTTATGTCGCATCGGCTCTTGTTCTTTCTCCTTCACACGTAACTATCGCTACCCTTGGTAATCATTGCACTCTTCCGCTACTATCATTAGCACATTCTGGTTCCTTTATCCTCCCACTTTGTGATCATTTGTGGACAGTCTTTCATCGCATGATCCAATTGTCTATAATATGTGCATGTCGTGCAAGGATTTGGACAATGTCACACCAAATGCCCAGGTTGGTTACAATTAATAATTGGTCCTCTTCCTCTGTTGAATCCTCGTCTTCTGAAACCTATGAATCCTCCTCTTCCTCCATGATTGTAGCCTCTCGGAGTATTATATTGAGTTACCCCTCCTTTCAATCCTTATTCCCCTTGTAATATGTATGCATATGTAGTGTGTTCCCTCATTAGATCAAGTGCAGGACAGTTCTTTTCATCATGTCCCACGGACTTACAAAAATTACAAAATAAGTTTCTAGTAGTACTCTGATACTTCTGCATCAAAGGACAAGCAGTGGGGTGATGACCCATCATTTTGGATATCTCACACCATACCCCTCCTCCTGTGGCCAAGGGATTTGGGGCTCCTGTATCCAAATACACTTTAAATGTTCGACACTCGTTCTTATGATGACCTTCCATTTTGCGTGTAACACATCGGACTCCTTCGCACTTTTTGTTCCCTTTAGCAAGCTCCTGCAACTGAATTTTCAATGTTTCTAACTACGACTGAACCTGAGCCATCCATGTGCCATTCTCTCCTACAAGAGATGCTTCCAACTTCATAGAGATCTCTAACACTTCTGGTTGCGAAAAAATTTACTGCGTCAAAGGGAAGCCTATATGTGATAACAATCCTACAATGAACCATTCCCTATGTTTCTCGTCTAGAATCTAGAAGGTCAACTGATCCATCAATATCTTGAATCTTTGATCAAAATCCCATATTGATTCATTCTACAACTACTTTATCTCTTTCAGTTATGTAATACACTATGACTCAGACTTTGGTTTCTAGAATTATTTTAACAAGGCTTTCCTGATGTCTGCCAATGTTCTTTCTTTTCCCATATGTATAGTGGACTGATACTTCATATACTAGAGTACCACACGGTCCTGAATGTTGTCACTAGCTGCACGATTTTTTCATCGTTGTCCTAAATGTTCTTCACGGTCCATGTTGCTTCACAGATAAACAAGTGTTGTTCTGGTTGTTCTGTATCTTCTGAACTTGCTCTGTGAAAGACATGCATTCTCAAAGTGGGGTATACCCCCGCCATAGTGCTCTATGCAGTATTCTTCCTCGGTGACGCTACCTGAAGTTGGTTTTTCATACTACTTCCACCACTATGACTACCTTTACTACTATCCTTGCTTCCTTCACTAACTATAATTGACAAAGTTTAAGATCTTACCTCAGTTCTCGGAGACACACATAGGGGTGTGCATACAAAATAGAGTATGGCCCGAATGGGACTTCTGGGATGTAATGGATCTTCTGAGTTGACTATCATCTTCCTTCCCTCCTATGTGTGGTATGATATGGAGTGCTACATTGTTATCTCTTTCCTCAACCTCGTTGTCTTTCTCTTCTCTATCAACCACATTCCTCTTCCTACTGTACTGAAATATTTTTCCACTATGCAACACTCCAATATCTTCTTCTATCACGCCTTCTTCTTTTCCTGACATTCTCAATCCATTAATTCCTTATTCATTATTTCATGCATCCCTCTTCTCCATACTCTCAGACCATCCCCTAGTCGGCCCCTAATCCCCCTATGCGCGTGAAGGCGCCTAGCTACTAGGGAAATCAAATTCCATCCCCATAACCCCATTATCACACAGAAACATCTTAATCCAAGTAGATAGTGATTTCAAATATATTATGTGTGGAACTTTAAAGAATTCCCTCTCAGTAGCACTATATGATTGTTAAGGCCTAAATAGCGGCACAATACCCCTTAATTGGGGCATATTACATTAGTAATGTTATTTTATTTATGTCGGCTTGGGTCCATTAGTTGTAATTGTACCTCCTAGTCTCCTATTTATACCGAAGAGACCTTTTCATTTGGAATCATCTTGTATTTGGAAATTTATGTGGTGTATAAGGAGGTTGCCCCCTCGAGGAGGCTTATTATCTCAAATTATATCTTTTTCAAGGCGCTGAGTACTTACTCTGAGGTTTTTTTATGTGATTTTGATATTTGGTTCTTAACATTTGGTATTAGAGCTCAAGGTCTTGGGGTTTCGCTGCTACATCTGAGGCACCTTGGAATTTTTGCTATAACGTTTTTTCTATGGCATTTCAGAAGGAACTCCTTGGAAGATATTTATTCGATGAATCAAGGTACCTGGGATTAAAATTTCATCTCTTGAGGCCTTATACTTTCGGAGTTATAGCCTATGTAAGATAGGGTTCTGGAATCATCCTGAATCTAGTCATCGTGGAATTTTCTCTATAAAAAAAAAATTGTAACATTTCAGACCCTTGAATCTAGATTATATTCATATAAATTATCAAGGTAGTTGTGATAAAAATTTCAGCTTCTGGGTCATCCTACTTTTGTAGATACACCATGTGCAAGATAGGGTATTTGACTAGTCATATTAACTAGTATCAAACAGGTCTTCCGAGTAAAACAATGATATCTTCTTCAATGAGTATCCAAATTAAGTGAGACTAGTTGCATTGGATAGTGGACAGTTTGTAGTATTTCTGGTACAAGTTTCAGAATCAAATATCAGATATTTTGATCGTGTCACACTTTATAAGTACGCTCTCTTGGAAGGGACAAAAACCAACAAGGTGTGGGGAAGTTACCATAAATTCCACTTGGCACTTCCAATTTTGATAAAACCTATGGCATTACAGATAAGACGTATCAGAGAACTAAAAAAATAAATTTTCAGACCCAGAAGGGCCGAAATTTTGGAGATACAGTAGAAGAAATATCGTCTTGCAGAACAACCTCAAAATCAAGGTTTAAAAGTGATGCTTGGCCAACATGCCACCAAAAAAGGGAACTTCTACACATAGATGATTTTAGGGGATAAATTTTGAAAATGGGATAATTTTCCATGGTTTTCCCCAAAAAAATATTCGCGAATTTCCATTTTTTCTAAAATCGATTCGCCCAAATTCCATAGAATAAAATTATTTTACCTTAAAAATCACCAAAAATTTATAGAAACTATATAAAGTCCTTAGAAATTTGAATATTTTCACAAAATTATCGCCAAAAATTTTACATTTTGCATATTAAGAACTAGTAATATTAGCCCAGGTTTCTACATTTTAATATAAATTTCCATCCTTAAAATTAACCCTGCTTCTACACCAATTAAGCCTCTAGACAGCCCTACTTGGAATCTTGATGAAGGTGAAGAAATGTGCAGGCAAATAAATGATTTACAAAAGAAGACAATAACAAAATATGAATTACAAGGGATGATGGATTCAACTGAAGCTAAGTTGGAGGCAATAAATACTAATATTGATGGTTTAAAAAGGGAGATCATGGAAGGATTGAAAAAATTCCTAATAGAGAGGACACCTGAAAGTGAAAATGTATCCCATGAAATTCATGATGAGGACACAAGGAAGATGAATCAAGAATGGAGAAACTCCAACTTTGGGTT
>ML780742.1:406267-433250 GCA_009831015.1 Picea engelmannii
AAGGATTGAAAAAATTCCTAATAGAGAGGACACCTGAAAGTGAAAATGTATCCCATGAAATTCATGATGAGGACACAAGGAAGATGAATCAAGAATGGAGAAACTCCAACTTTGGGTTGAAGACCAACCACTTTCCTAAGATCTATATGAGGAAGTTTGATGGCAAGGATCCAATCACATGGATACTTCAGATGGAGAAATTATTTGATCTACATGATGTGTCAATACACAAAAGGTACGAATTGCTTCTTTATATTTAGAACCCAATCAATTTGTGTGGTATAGATGGCTTTGTTATCGCAAATCACTCGTCACTTGGACAATTTTCACGGAATAAATGATGGCACACTATGAGGATACAAGGAGCAATACCTTCTTTATCCAATTGATAAATCTCAAGAAAAAGGGTTATGTTGCAGAGAACATTGAGAACTTTCGTTGCAGAGCACATTGAGATATTCCATATGAGCACCTGATTGATGTATTCATATGAACTTTAAAGGATAACATTCAACATGAGGTTTTCCTTTGGGAACCCAAATCATTGGATAATGCATTCAAGGTGGCGAGAAATGTTGAAAGTAAAAATATGGTTATGGCTACCAGAAGGACCACTCCTAACTACAAGGTTGACACCTCAACAACTGGAGGAAAGAAAAGAAAAAGGTTTATGCTTTAATTGTGACAGAAAGTACAGTAAGGGACATAAGTGTGGTGAGAAGAAATTATTCTACATAGATTGTGAAGAGGAAGAAGAATAAGAACAAGAACAAGAACCATCTCAAGATGAAAATGTAGAATAGAATTCTTGTGAAGAGTTGAATCCCACGATATCATGTCATGCATTGGCTGGAATTAGCACTCCTCAACCCTCAATATTGAAGGATATATCAAAAAGAAAAAGGCAATAGTCTTAATTTCTTCTAGTGGTACTCATAATTTCATTCACTATAAATTAGCCAAACCTCTCATTTATATATCCAGTGCCAGAGTTTCAAGTATTGATTGCAGATGGAGGAACTATCAATTGCTCAGGAAAATGCAATAAGATCAATCTTACTATGGGGGAATATGTAATTAATAGGCCAATGATTTCTATACCCATGGGTGGTGTTGATTCTGTACTAGGAGTCCAATGGTTACAATCATTAGGAACAGTGGCCTTTAATTTTCAAGAAATTTTCATGAAATTTTCATTGGAAGGAAAAGAAACTGAGTTAATTAGTATCACAGGGAAACCCAGTAAGGTGATAAGCTCTAATGGCATAACAAAATTATTGAAAAAGGGACATCAGGGTGTAATTGTACAACTATGCTCACTATATGCTCAAACAATTAATCCATCTATTCCCCTAGATCTCCAAGGGATCATTGATAAGCATTCCAAAGTATTTGAAGATATTCCCAAAGGTCTTCCACCCACTCAAAATCATGATCATGTTATTCACCTAATTCCTAGGAGTGTTCCTCGTAACATCAGGCCTTAGTAATACCCTTATGTCCATAAATTGAGTGTATGGTTGAAGAAATGTTATAGGTTGGCATTATTAGACCTAGCCAAAGTTCTTACTCTGCATTGGTGGTAATGCTACTTAAGAAAGAGGGCTCATGGCATATGTGTCCAGATTATAGAGAGCTCAACGAGATCAATATTAAAGATAAGTTTCACATTCCCGTCATTGATGAATTGTTAGATAAGCTACATGGAAACCCAAAGATTATTGTAAGTGATAGAGATCCCATCTTCACTAGACATTTTTGGACAGAATTGTTTTCTTGTTTGGGTACTGAATTGGCTCATAGCTCATCCTATCATCCTCAATATGATGGACAAACCAAGACAATGAACAAATGTCTGGAAGGATACCTTCATTGTTTTGTTTCTGATAAACAAACACAATGGTTCAAATGGTTACCCTTGGCATAATGGTGGTATAACACTTCCTTTTATACTACAACAAAAATGACACCATTTATGGCACTCTATGGATACCACCCACCTTCCATCACTTCTTCTCTAAAAGAAAAATCTAAGGTTCAAGCAATGGAAGATCACATTGATCATCAACAACAAGTTCTCCAACACTTAAAGGACAACCTGATGATGGCACAGAATCGCATGAAACAACAAGCAGATCATCATCGTACTGAAAAAAGTTTTGAAGTAGGGGATTGGGTATTTTTAAGACTACAACCATACAAACAAATGTCCCTCAAGCAAGCTAAGAATGATAATAAATTATAACCAAAGTATCATGGCCCTTATAAGGTGTTCCAAAAGATTGTTACTATGGAATACAAATTGGAGTTTCCTGCATCTTCACAAGTACACCCAGTTTTCCATGTTTCATGCTTAAATAAGGTTGTAGGTGGCAAGATCCTCGTTCAAACTATATTTCCAGAACTTGATGAGGAAGGAAAAATCATATTGGAACCTGAACCTATCATTGACACAAGAATTCGTCAGCTGAGGAATAGATCCATTTACGAGTATCTCATTAAGTGGAGGAAACTACCTGCTGAAGATTCCACTTGGGAAGATGAGTCTTTTATACAGAAGCATCCAAAATTACTCAAGCGTTGTGGACAACACTTGTCTGAAGGGGAGGAGCATGTTAAGCCCTAAATAATGGCACATTACCCCTTAATTAGGGCATATTACATTAGTAATTTTATTTTATTTATGTTGGCTTGGGTCCATTAGTTGTAATTGTACCTCCTAGTCTCCTATATATACCAAGGAGACCTTTTCATTTGGAATCATCTTGTATTTGGAAATTTATGTGGTGTATAAGGAGGTTTCCCCCTCAAAGAGGCTTATTATTTGAAATTCTATCTTTTTCAAGGTGTTGAGTACTTATTCTGAGGTTTCTTTATGCTATTTTGATATTTGGTTCTTAACAATGACTGGGTACAATCTATAGAAAACTCAGTAATATAACACCCCAATACACTATCCAGCCAGAAATCAATTGTGCACGAGATCTTATTGCTTATGGTATTAACTTGTTGGATCAACACAGAAGTCCAATTTCTCGGAATAACAGTGTGGAATGCTCCATTCTTTTCAGCTAACCTTTGCAACCACTCAACCAAAACTATCGAGAAATTGGACAAGGAAATCTCATATAAATCTGTAAATGCATACCTCTGTAACCACTTCTTTGTGCGGATCCGTGGGTTCTTATTCTGATCTCTAGAAAAATCACGCTCCTTTTTCTCTGACCATTTTACAATCTCTTCCTTATTTAGCCTCCACATTCCCCTTAGTCACAAATCCTGGTCCCGGCAACAAAACCATTTGTTGGCGCGTAGTGGGAAGACCCAAGGTTCAACGTGAATTCACCAACAAAACCCTCAGATACCGGCCCTTTCGGTATCACCCGCAAGAAGGTGAAGTCTCACTCGAGATATCTATGGGAACTGCAGGAACCAAATTTTCGTAGTGCTAAGGGGATGGGAGTAAGTCTTCATAACCATTATACTTAACATTTGATCATTATACATTTTATCATGTGCGCAAAAACATAACAACAGATAACATATTCATAATAACAGAAAGTAAATCATATGCACATAATACACAGAAAAATCACATCATCACACATAGACACCATATTTTAATGTGGCTCACCCAAGATGAGATACGTCCACAATGATCGGCTTCTTATTATATTATCCAGAATCATCCCTTACAAATGATGTGCATTGCGCTCATACATTATGCCCTTGCCGTTCTCCTATCCTTCTATCTCTCTCTATCTCTCTTCACTCTTACATTCGTGCATACAGTGTGTACTTATCTCTTCTTACTCTCATTCACTCTCGACTCCTTACTACCCCAAAAACCCTTACATATTTATACTATTACAATAGGTATTATCCCTTTTCGATGGACCAAAATGCATAACAGCTTCCAATTGTCTTCCTTCCTTTGCGCGTGTTGATCCTGAAAGTGCACCACATGCCTTTCCTTCTTTTGTGAGCACTGTGTGCAGTTCCCAAAACTAGTCCCAAAAGTCATGTCCCAACAACTCTCTCATGCCTCTGGTTACTACTTAGAGAGGGGCCAATACATCCCACGGCCCTTCACGGCCTTTTACATATTTAGGATTTTGTGTGCCAATTGGATACCAGATCGTGCCAGATCACACAAAAGGAAGATGTCTCTCTAGACCAAACCCAAGCCTCTGGCTTGTTGTGCAAGGATAATGTTGCATTCTCTAGAAAATTAACCACTTTCTCCTTTACGCTGGTTACTATTGAAAATATCAACGTGTTCACTTCACATTGAAAAACTATTGAGATCAATTCCAATTTGAAAGACTAAGGTTGTGCAAAGATAACCCTTGGAAACACAACAGCTTTTGAATTCTCATGCCCTCTTGGTTGAAGAAATATCTCTTGAAATTTCCAATCCATCATTTGAAACCCTTGTCATGGTTTTTTTTTTAATTCTGATTCATTTCCGTCAACTTAATTTCATCGACATTTTACATCCTTTATTGATCATTCATTGAATTAATAGCCATAAAATAACTAAGAATTAGAGGACAGGGCATGTGTGATTTATAAATCACCTTCTATGTTGGCAAATTGGTATTGTTGATCACGGTGAAGAATGGCATATTGAATATTTAATTATGAACCGAAATGAGAAGAAAATACATAAGGTGATGTCTACCACAAAGTGTTGGGAATATTTTATGTGCTATCAGATTCAATTATTCAGTCTTTAAGGGAGATAATAGAATTTGTGATTGCATTGTAATAAACTAGATATAAACCAGATCTATTCCATTCCTAATCATACTTGCTATGATCACAACTAGATCTGCTCTCTATGAGCCTTGAGAAGAAATACGACAAAGACAAATCCCCTTACAATATTTTTAAATAACGGCTTGCCTTCTCACAATACCAACCAGAAATGGCACATGACATATATACAAAAATACATATATTATACAATAACAAGAGGTAAGGAGAGTTATAAAACCTTTATCAAACTTCCATGGAAAAACTACCACGAAGAGTTACCTCATATTTGCCATTGCACAAACAAATTGATGTAGATATGTTTTTCATTTCCAAGGTTGTATATATGTCTTCTTGTAACAAATATATGATGGACCACTACCATGGAAGAGATATCGGACCCTTAAGACCATAAGAGCTATGATAGAATGTTAACAAATAAAGCACAAGCAAGACAAGACAAGAATTGGTGGAAAAGGATTTATTTCATTATGTTACTCATTGTATTGATCTCATTATATGCATTTATAGTACATGGATTGGACCACGTCTAGATCTATATCTCATTGACAACTCATAAATGGATCATGATAACACTTCATCAATAGATAATGATTACAACTCATAAGTAAGTGGTCTTGGACTTTGTGATTGTCCGGGGACTCACAGTCTAACACTATAATCTTCTAATAAATTCTCTTTGTAGAGCCAATAAATCGGGAACTGCTTGTAGATTCCTAGATGATGATATAGCAATAGGATTTACCCCTTGGAAACAAACATACTCCACCCTTGTGAAAAACTTGCACAAGGCTAGGAAATTGGATGAATGCAAGAGTCCATTGACATGGCAATGAAAGGAAAGGATGTCCTAACAATTCCACCCATGCCACATTCATTTCCTCTCTCTACAAGGCCACTAGAGTAGCTAACAAATATTTGGTGTCAAGTAAAATAAAAAGAGAAAATGTAGTTTGAACAAGAATACATATTTTTCCATTGTTGGGTCCTCGAATTGAACTCTTTTTATCACTTCCTTACTTAAAATTATTTATGAACCTATGCCTATGAACTCTCCTACACTCCATTACCACCTATTTTGACATGATTATTTCCCCATCTACAATATTTTTATATCAAAGGACGCACTCAAGGAAAAATTATCCATTCTTGCATGTTTTCACCTTTCCTTATGCAAATTAGTATAAAAGTCATTACATTAATAAGTCGCTACAAAATCATAGAGTATGTAGCAACTTTATATTTCTATAGCGACTGATTATTATGTAGCAGAATTGTAGTTTTTTATGGTTGCATGCATCCCAAGACTAGATCGTGACTTGGAAGAGGTTTGAAATCATCACCAGATGGTCACTTACCTATCAACCAAGATTTTAAGTTAGTCGGGCCAATGTGGGAGCGAGATACAAGTTTAGGTCAACGCAAAATACAATGGTAGAGCTTCCAAGTTCATTTGACACCAAATCATCCATGAGGTGTTAGAAAAATCAAGTAGGAGAATTTCATGCATTATTTTCATGAAATTCTCCCTGAATGGGTCATCAAAGTCAGTTCATCTAGCCACGAGTATACTAGATTCAATTTGTAAAAGTATGAGCATTATTTTATAGAAAAATCTATTTTAGATATTCGTAGGTTTGGGATATAAAGGATATAATTTGTAATGTATAAATACTCCATCATGAGAGCCTACAAGGGATGAATATGATATGATCTAGAACCTTTGTAATTTTATTTTGTTGATTCGAAATTAATAAAAATTATGGGTGACTATCAATCTTATGCATTGTGAGTTTTAATTGTAGAGTTCAGTTTTGTAGCGTTCTTTAGCAGCGTCAACCAAACCAAGAGGGCAGCCTATGTAAGGTATACATGGATTCAATTTTAATTAGTTTTATTTTGATTTAGCAACTGTGTAATTTTGATTGTTGTCATTTCATTTCTTATAAGTTTTCAATTTCATTTATGGATTCTGTTTTTAATACTACATAAATACTAGTGCACAAGATTGTTAACTGAATAAAGATTATTTTGTTCTAATTACAGAAACCTTCATTACACATAATGATTGAAAGCATGTAACAACATTGTAATTGATAGTCCAGTAGGTTAACAAATTCAAGTGCCTAGAATCATTTTTGTAGCTTCACATTAATTTTGTTTCTGTAGTATTACATTTACTATGTTTTATGTAGCTATGCAGTAACTTTGTTTCTGTAGTAGAACAATGAGCAGTTTGTGTTAGTTTTCATTTAGAAATAGGTCATAAACTAAATCATGCATATACAGTGTATGCACTTCATGAGTTTATGAATCCCAGATTGGTGAATTTAATGTAGCAAAGTTCACTCAATTGAACTCACTGACATTTTTGGTGTCGTTACCCATGAAGTGCAAAAAGGAATTAGTTTTTATTTTTATCATTTTAAATGCATATAGGAATGAATGCATGGGAAGAGATACGGTATAATAGCTTGAATATGGACGAAAGAGAGAGATGGTATAATAGCTTGACACATTCACTATAAGTAGATATGTAGTGAGTATCTCTTCAACCATTTAAATCGTGACAAATAGCATGCATGAATAGACGTAGAGATCATAGAGGTAGATTTATTAGAGGTAGGACTACACCAAACACCAATTCACCCATTCCATCATGTGTTATTGTAAGAGCCACACCATCAACTAACCCATCTGCAGGTAGAATTACAAGAGTAGGACGATCAGGCAGGATTGTCACTGCAGAAACAAAAGGAAAAACAAAGGTTGGAGAAGGCAGTTCCAAGGAGAAAGTTCCAGAAATATCACAAGAAGTTGTCATACTTCCATCCAATCCTTACGATGAAGAATTGATTAGTGGTTGGCGAGAAATTAAACTTTCAGAAAATCATATTGAGGAAACTGAATTTTCTGCCTCATCAAAGGAATCTGTACATTTCATACAAGACAACATGTCTAGAATATTTGGCTATCGAGAAGAGAAAATAGGGCCTGGAAGTGGAGAGGAAGAGAGAAAAGAACGAAAAGAAAGATAATAAAGAACAGAGGGTATAGGAACAACAATTGTTGAGAATGAATTTGGGTTTCCAATTCTGGATCCAATAGTAATATTCCAAATGAAGAACATATCACCATCAACATTTCCCAACTTTCATGGTATGATAACTGAGAACCTAGAGACTTTTCTTTTCGAATTTGATGTATTATGTCGTATGTATGATTATTATTTTGATGCTAAAAAACTGAAGGTGTTTCCACCCACCCTTAAGGATGTTGCTTTACATTGGTTTATGGGTTTTGGAACTAATACTATCAAAACATGGGATGAGATGTGAAAAATGTTTCTTTTAAAATATCATGATTGTTTTACAAATCAAGGAATGAGAGAAGAAATGTTTAAAATCACACAAAAAGAGGATGAAGGTCTTGAGAATTGCTTAGAAAGATTTCATTATACTGTTAAAATATCAAGGTAGAATGATCTAGATTTGGATACTCTTGAAGTCATTTTACTTAGTGGGATTAGAGATGAATGGATTGATGTGCTTAATCTAATGGGTAAAGGAGATATTTCTCACTTAACCTAACCAGAAATATGTGACCTGTGTATGCACATCTCTCGAGGAAATTCCAAATATGGTAAGGGACCTAGGGATGTTATCTCTAGAGTCAACAAATCAACAATCAGTGGGGTAAGTAAAGCTTAAATTGGAAATTTATTGGACAATTTTAAAACTGATATTATCAATACTCTTGGTTCTCAATTAGATACATTGAAAATTAAGCAAAAGAAAGAGGAAGATAATGTAGCTTTAACTATTTATTGTCCAAAATGTTTAAAAAGACATTCTTTAAGATAATTTCCTTTACATAACATTGAACTTTGTGGTATATGTGTAGAAAATCATGCTACAAAAAATTGCCCATCTCTTCTGAAACTCAAAGCGGTCTACCAAGGGAATCAAGAAGCAATAGCATAATTGTGTTTTGTTGCACCAAAAAGACCTTGGAAACCAAGGACTTCAAGCATATCTCAATATCCTTCCCATGTTTTCAATTCTTATTATTCTAATCAAAAATACCCCCAATATAATTGGACTTTTCCTATTCCTTGGCAAGCATGGCCACCACAACAAGTCCAAACTCATCCTTTGCAAGCATGGCCACCACAACAAGTCCAAAATCAGCCTTGGAAACAAGTTTGGCAAGGACGTTTCTATGGAATGATGCCTACTCATCATTATCCTATGCAGCAACAATACACCCAATATCCTTCACAAACCCAATATCTGCCACAAATCCAACAAACATACCCTACTCAACCACAACAACCACAAATTTCACAACGTCAGAAACTTCAATCACCATCAATTCAACCTCCACGACCTACCTAACTACTTTCACAACCCGTTTATAACCCCAATCATAAAGTACCTCAACCCACTTATAACGTTGAGCTACGAATTTTTCCCACTTATATGATTACTCCTCTTGATCTAAATGGCATTCATCTTAGATCAGGAAAAGTACTTCATTAGGATGCCCCTATTATTATTGAAGAACCAATGGAGGAGGAAAATCCTAATCAAATAAACAATAGTGATATTTTTAATGCAATAAAACAAACTCCTTCCTCTACAATAAATCAATCACAACAATCGAGTACTCCACCTTTCTCATAAAGGTTGATTTTAGATAAGAAAATCAAACAATTTGGATATGATTTATTAGATGAGTTAAAGAGTATATGTATCAAAATTCCATTACTGCAAGAAATCAAAGACATACCAATCTATGCTAAGATAGTGAGGGAATTGTGCTTAAAGAAATCAGGAAGAAAGAAGAAAGAACCACAAACAATGCAATTTATTAGTAAATTGGCAGATCTAATGTCGGGCAAATTGATATGCAAAAATATGTTCATCTTGGTAGTCCCATTCTAAAAATGCATATCAATAATGTTGCAATTGCAAACACATTAATAGATTTAGGAGCACCAATAAATTTTATGACAAAATGTACCGTGGATGAATTACAATTGTCTAATCTTCGTCATACACCCATAGTGTTACAACTAGCTGATATATCAACAATAAAACTAGAAGGTGTATTAGAGGATATTATAGTCTCCTTAGATTCTTGGGAATACCTTGTAGATTTCATGGTTTTACAACCTAAATCTAACTTGGTGTTCATCCACTAATCTTAGGGCGACCATGGTTAGCTACAGCTGATGCTTTTATCAGTTGTAGAACATGAGACGTGATAATTGCACACTGGGATTCAGTTAAGAAATCCAATTTGTATCGACCTGTTAAAGATTTAACTTAATCAAAATTTACACAATGCTTTCAAGATGAAAATAATGATGAGGAAATAGTAAAATCTATATTAGCTATCGACCAAGTTATGAATTTGAAAAATGATATTGAAGAAAATCAAATCATTAATTCTATCAATAATTCTGATTTTACTCAATATCATGGGGGGCAACATACTTCTGATCATATCTTGGATATAAATTTTCAAGAAAATTGTACTGTGGACACTCTGTCAACAATTTTTGGTTCAATTTATTTTGTTAATTCAATATCAAAATTAAGTAGCATTGATGTTTAAATTCATCAAGGAGAAACCTTAAATATCAATTCTAAACTTGAAGAATTTCAAAAACAACAATTAATTCAAAAGCTACAAAAACATTTGGGTTCATTCGCATGGGAATATATTGATATGCATGGAATCCTTCCTAATTTATGTATTCATCATATTTACATAGAGGAAAATTCCAAGCCAATCAGACAACCCAAAAGACATATGAACCCAATTTTGAAGGAAATTGTTAAAGAAGAACTGCAGAAACTACTAAATGTAAATTTTATATATCCAATTTTTTATAGTCAATGAGTATCTCATTTAGTGATAGTGCCTAAAAAGAATGGAAAATGGTGTGTTTGCGTAGATTATATGGAATTGAATAAAGCTACCTTGAAAGATCATTTTCCCCTACCATTTATAGATCAAGTTTTAGATACCTTAGTAGGAAAAAAATACTTTTCTTTTCTTGATGGGTTTAGTGGTTATAACCAAATTCAAATCACTCCAGATGATCAGGATAAAATCACATTCACATGCCCATGGGGGACGTATTCTTACAGAGTACTACCTTTTGGGTTGTGCAATGCACCTGCTACTTTTCAATGTGTTGTTCTAGGTATATTTTCGGACTTGATCCATGATTGTGTAGAAGCATATATTAATGATTTCACTGTTTATGGAAATTATTTTGAGGAAGCATTAGAAAATCTCAAAAAAAAAATTGATCAGATGTCAAAAAAATGATATGTCATTAAGTCATGAAAAATGTCATATATTGCTAACTGAAGCAATTTTTGTGGGTCATTGTATATCATATGTAGGAATAAAAGTGGATTCGACAAAGGTAGAATTCATTTCCAAACTTCCAATGCCAAAGACCCAAAAGGATGTTAGGAGTTTCTTGGGACATGCTCACTACTACAAAAAATTTATTGAAAATTTCACAAAAATAGCATCTCCATTATTTAAACTGCTCACTAAAGATAGTGAATTATTTTGGAATATTCCTTGCCAAACTTCTTTTGAAACATTGAAAGAAAAACTTTATGCGACTCTTATTTTAAGAGGGCCAAATTGGTCTCTCCCTTTTCACATATCCATGGATGCTTCAGATACAACTTTAGGAGCAATGCTAGGATAAAAGGAAAATCAAATTTCTTATGCCATTTATTTTGTTAGTAAAAACATGACACCCCCTGAATTGAATTATATAGTTATGGAAAAAGAATTCCTTACAGTAGTGAATGTCATCAATAAATGTAGGCACTACATTTTAAGCTATGAGATCTTTATCCACACTGACCATTCTTCCATCGAATATTTAATGAACAAACCAACTACTAATGGCAAGATTACTAGGTGGCTTCTTCTATTACAAGAATTAATTATCACTATATTAGATAGACCTTGGAGAGAAAATGTAGTTGCAGATTTTATTTCCAGAATTCATAATGAAGGTGAATTAGTTCCTGTAAATGATAATTTTCCCGATGAGCATCTATTTTCAATATCTACTAAATCTCCTTGGTTTGCAGATATCGCTAATTATTGTCTACAAGAAAATTACCTCAACACCTTTCACCAAAGGAGAAGAAAAAGATCGTCAAACTTAGTGCCACATATTCTTGGATTGGTGGAGAAATTTTCTGTACTAGACTTGATCTAATTATTTGAAGGTGTGTGTGATAGGATGAGGTGTTCAACATATTAAAGGCATGGCACGATGAGCCATGTGGAGGTCAATTTGTCGATAAAAGAACCGCATACAAAGTTGTTAAGCCCTAGACAAATCCCCATGTTATGTATAAAACCCCTTATTAAGGTCTATATATTGAATTATTACAATTCCAATGTTATATGTGTAGGTCGACTAGAACCCTTCATTGCACCCTTTCATCATAATTGTACCCTTTTGTCTCCTATATATATCAAGGAGAGATAGTCTTGGGATCATCTTATCACATCACATATTGTATTATGAATTAGATATATTGTAAACGGAGGTTTCCCCCTCGAAGTGGACTACAATTCATTGAATTTTTATCATTTGTAAGGTGTTGGATCATAACATTTGGTATTGGAGCTCTAATCCTAGGTTTTTTCTTCTCCAAGCAAGTCATCTTATAATTTTTGCTATAACTTTTTTTTGGATGATTCAGATATCAAAACTTGGAGGATATTTAGAAGAAATTATGAGGTATCATGTGGTAGAAATTTCATCTTCTGGGTTATTATACTTTTGGAGATACACCCTATGGAAGATAGGGCTTTTGACCAGTCCTATTACTAGTCTCAAATAGGTGTTTCGATTAAAATCATGATATCTTCTTCAGCGAGGATCCAAATTCAGTGAGACTAGTTACATTTGAAAGAGGACAGTTCATAGTATTTATGGTACAATTTTTAGATTCAGGTATCAAATATTGGACGCATGCAATTATGTACAAGTTATCTCTCTAGAAGAGTCCAAAAAGTAGCAAGGTTTGGGAAATTTAACATAACCTTTACTTGGCACATCAAATTTTGGTTAGATCTATGGACTTGCATAGAGAACATATCATAGTACTACAAGCAAAAATTCCAGACTCGGAAGGGCCGAAATTTCATAAATACATTAGACTGAAGGTTGGCCAAGAAGAAAGACTCCCAATTAAGTATTTAAAAGGTACGCAACTTACAATTGGCATAATTTTTTATTGAAAGATCTATTTTTGGTGATTTAAAATTTGTAATAAAGAGGAAAAAGAGGAGAATTATTATTTTCTCATATGGCTCAAAAAGCTCCTCCAAAATTTACTTCACCGGCTAAACCTCCAGAGAGCTCAACCATGACTCGAGATGAAATCAAAGAAAATTATAACCAGATGGAAAAGAGGATCACCAAAAATAGGGAACAAATGGAACGTAAGATGGAGGAAACTATGAAAAGAAATATGGATGAAATGGAAAATAATATGGATAAGAATATGGATGAATCTATGAAAAGAAATATGGGTGAAATGGAAAATAAGATGGATAAGAAGATGGATGAAAATAAGAATGGAATTAAAGAAGAAATCCAAAAATCCATGAAGATATTGCAAAATTCCATGTCTTCCATGATCTTTCATGCTCTAGATGAGAGGTTGTCTAAAGGAAATATCAAAATCCAAGGAACTCGGGAAAATAAAGGTAGTATTTTGGTATTTTGCTAGTGGATTTAACTCTAATAGTGGATTTAATTACGGTGGGGGTCCTAAATTCAACTCTCCCAAGTTTGAATTAAATAATTTTGATGGAACAAAGGTCTTTACATGGGTGAACCAAATGGAGCAATATTTTGAACTACATAATATTATGGATGATAAGAAAAGGACTCACATAGCAACTTTGAACTTTGAGATCAAACCATATCAATGGTATCAATGGATAGTGAAAAGGCAAACCCCTTTTTATCATTATACATGGGGTTTATTTACAAGAGACTTAGAAGCACAATATGGGAAAGTTTGGGAACATGACTACTTCATTAAATTGACAAGAATCAAGCACTTAAGTGATATTGAATATTATAATTCAGAATTTCAGGTATTGAACACAAGGGTAGATGACATAAGTGATGAACAAATGTTGTGTTAATTTTACAGTTGCTATTAAGTTCTTTTCAATTTACTAGACAATAATAACATAAGCAGGATCACTGAGAGAAACATAATCACAAGGTACACAACATTTTATCCTGGGAAACCCTCATGGGGGAGAAAAACTAGAAAAAACTTTTTTATATAGATTGTCAATACAATGCCAAGACTAAATATCAAACCAACAAGAATATCCAACACTAAGCATGTACGTCTCTCTTCTCCTTTTTGTAACTGCAACTTCCTTCAAAACTTGTGCACTAGATGAGTGACTTGAGTGAGCGAGTGAATGAGGCATCATCCACTCTTATTTATACTAGCTGGGAGGTGCTAGGGTTGTGTCTCTTCATCAAGTAGGGTCGACTTCTCCAGTTAGTGGTTAGAACCACTTTGATTAGCCCTGGGGGGCAACTTCTCAATTACCACCATATAAACACGGTTTGACCAATAAACAAAAGGGGATTTGGTCATATACAAGACCCGACATGATCAATCCACAAAAGGGGATTTGATCTATAAGAAAATAACTCAATAATAATTAGAATATTCTTCGTAGTTACAATATTTAACCACTCCCCCTTAACAAGAAGGGTATTCTACTGACATAACCCAACACAACATCATCAAGAGAGAGAGAGAGAGGTAAGCATCCTCATCAGCGTCTGGATCATTGACTGGCACATCTATAAATCATCAAAAAAAATTCTCATGATCAACAACATCGTATTTCACAGCATGGAGATGGAGTAGCACCATCATCATTATCAGCATCAACATCAATTAGTATAACACTAATACAACATCATCAATCAGTACAAGACCGATACATCAACATCAAC
This sequence comes from Picea engelmannii, assembly GCA_009831015.1. Classification (NCBI taxonomy): domain Eukaryota; kingdom Viridiplantae; phylum Streptophyta; class Pinopsida; order Pinales; family Pinaceae; genus Picea; species Picea engelmannii. The sequence goes on from ML780742.1 coordinate 421,107, forward strand.
ATATTCAGCATAAAGTTGAAGTAGCAACATCATCATCATCTTCAGCATGAAGTTGAAGTAGCATCATCATCATCATCTTCAACATGAAGTTGAAGTAGCATCATCATCATCATCTTTAACATGAAGTTGAAGTAGCAACATCATCATCATCTTCAGCATGAAGCTGAAACATCAACATCAATAACATAAAGCTAGAATAATAATATCACCAACACGAGTTTGGTACACCAACATCAACAGAACGAGGTTGGTACAACATCATCAATAACACGAGGCTGGTACAACAACATCAACAGCACAAAGTTGAGAGAACAACATCATCAACACGAGGTTGAGATAACAACATAATCAACACGAGGTCGAGATAACAACATCATCAACATCATCAACACAGGGATGAGATAACATCATCAGCATCATCATCATATGGCAACATAATGATGAGATTCATTTTGGGGGCTCAAATAGAGCCATCTACTATCATTTAGAAGCTCAATCCTAAAAAACCTTCATTTAGGCCCTCTAAATGGCCCTGGAAGTTAAAAACTGCTAAAAATAGTTAATTACCAAAATTGCCAGAAAAATGTTTTGAGCCAGTTGGAAAAGGTGGGTGGCCACCGATATCCACCTGGATCAATCCTTCCTCCTTAGGAAACAATGGTCTCCATTGCATTGAGTGCACGGGGGAGAGGAAAAGATTTTGTTGAATATGCATCTTGATGAGCTACTTGCCTTGTTGGAGAAGTTACGTTGCTTAGCTTTTTGAAGGTTGTCATGAACCTGTGGATGGAAGGGTTGGACCTTTTTAACCAGTCTGACTACATGAGATGTATGTGTGCAAAATGAATCTTTGCTCTTTGTTGCAATCTTGTCGACCTTCTTCTATTGTATAGAAGGTGCTTGGGCCAAGGCGGTAGTGGTTGCAGTATCCTTCTATTCACCTTTTGAACAGATTGTGAAGAAGCTAAATTTTAAAGTATGAGATACTAACTTGTGGCACTGTTTAGGTGGGATAGTAGTCGGAACCACCTCTGGTATCCTGTAGAGATGACCCCCAAGAGTAATAATGACACTACGGAGTCGAGACTCATAGATAAAATGGTGCTTCCACATATATGGATGGCCCAAGAGAACATCAAAGGCATCCAGCGGGGCAACATGACATAATACCTCATCCTTGAAGGGTTGGATGTCGTATGATAATAGGCACTGTTGGCTGACATAGAGATATCGTTCCTGACGAAGCCACCCGATGTTGTATGGTTGTGGGTGTGGTGTTGTTGACAATCCCATCTATTTGATGACCTCTGCTGAGATAAGGTTCTTCTGGCTTCCACTATCAACAATAAAATGAAGTGGGGTCCCATTCACCCACACTGTGAATGAAAAAGGTGCTCCCCCTCTTCAGGATCTGTTGGTTCTTCTAGTTGAATTGATGTGATCGTGACAATAGAAATGGGGTCTGCAGTCGATGATTTGTCTTATGTCATTATTTTATGAATCAGATTCTAAATCATGGTTCGGCTCCTTGCCTTTGATTTCAGTCACCAATGACTGTTTAGAGCGACATTCATCGTTGTTGTGCCAGGGGACTTTGTGGAAATTGCACAATTTTCCGGTGTCCTTCTTCATCTTCCCGTGACCCTTCTTTTCCTGTGGCTTGGAATGGTTTTTGAGAGACTGTTTTTTAGGGTCGTCTTTATCATATTTTGGTTGTTGTGGATTTGAAAAATCAAAGTCCCATTTTTTCTGGTGCTTAAATTTCTGATCGATTTTAACAGCATAGCGAAAAGCAGCACTGAGTGATGATATCTCCAAAAAATTCATTTCAGTTTGGATGTATCTGTGTAGAGCCACACGGTATTTCAGAACCAAATGTTGTTTAGAGTCTTTGATACCCAACTTGGTGCACAATGTATGGAATTTATTGGTGAACTCCAGAACTGCTTGGCCCCTCTCTTGCCTCAAAGTGGTCCATCTCATATACTGCTCCTCATAGTTGCGAACAGGGTAATATTATTCCTTTACTGCCTCCACACAAAAATCCCAAGTGGGATCGGCCCCATATATTCTAGACTCTTCTGTGGAAATTTTTTTCCAGTAAGTTTCCCACCAATGTTTGACATGGGGGAGAGCTTTAAGGAGTGCGAAGATGATCTTTTCCCTGTCAGAAAAATGGTGAACAGAGAAATAACCTACTAACAAATTTAACCATTTGTCTAGGGAACCTGCATCTATCTGACCTTCAAATACCGGAATATCAAAATTAACATGTACCTTGAAAGGAGAGGTTCTTCCAAAGTGGTTTTTTGATGAATATGTGCTTGTTATTATCACCAGGCGTTGAAGGATGTGGGAAAAAATCTCCATCATTTTGTCCCTCTGTCGTGTGAGAGCTTGCTAAAGCAACAAATTGATAGAATCACCTGCTCCGTTGTTTTTATTTTCTTCCGCCATGGAGGGTTTCTTGGGAGTATGAGAGTGATTGTATTCAAGAGAGACAAGATCAAGACCCAACTTTCTATACTTGGACCTCGTCGGGGACATGCACTGAAAAAAACGATCAAGAGCAGCTTGTTGTGATACCACTGATCCAGATTATTTTCGGCACGAAATGAGAGTGGAGATATAATAAAGAAATTTACAGAGATATCTCGGATATCCAATATTATAAAAGAAATGTATCATATATGCAACCATAAACACATATATACAGTAATACACTATTTTCTATTAATGAGCGTAAAGGTACAAAGACTGTAAAATATAGAGTGAAAGACTCGCTAGAATGGTGGCATCTTATCTCTAAGAAGAGATGTGACGGCCACTCGCATTCGGGAAAAAATGATCTTACAATGAGGCACCAAAGGCCTTTTTATCATAAAGAAAATCCAAAACTCTAACCCCGGAAGATGAAAAGCCAACAGTTGTGTGGACCTCATTTTTGGTAGTTTGGTATATCAACTTCCTGGGGGCGTAACTTTGGCATACAATCTTCGTTTGAGGCACACGATAGCTCGTTGGAAAGGTATCATCGATGAGATTAATTTTGGGGGCTAAATAATAGACTTTGCCTATAATTGAGAAGCTCGGTCCTGAAAAACCTTCATTTAGGCCCTCAAAATGGCCCCGGAAGTTAAAAACTGCTAAAAATAGTAAATTACCAAAATTGCCAAAAAATTGTTTTCGACCAGTTGGAAAAGGTGGGTAGCCACCGATATCCACCTAGTTCAATCCACCCTCCTTAGGAAGAAATGGTCTCCATTGCATTTAGTGCCCGGGGGAGAGGGAAAAGAGTTTGTTGAATCTGCATCTTGATGAGTTGCTTGCCTTGTTGGAGAAGTTGTGTTGCTTAGCTTTTTGAAGGTTGTCACGAACCTGTGGTTGGAAGGGTTGGACCTTTTTAACAAGTATGGCTACATGAGATGTCTATGTGAAAAAGAAATCTTTGTGCTTTGTTGCAGTCTTGTTGACCTACTTCTGCTAGATAGAAGTTGCTTGGGCCAAGGCTGTAGTGGTTGCGGTATCCTTCTCTTCACCTTTTGAAGAGATTGTGAAGAAGCTAAATTGTGTAGTATGAGATACTACCTTGCGGAACTATTTAGGTGGGACAGTAGTCGAATTCACCTCTGATATCCTGTAGAGATGACCCCCCAAAGTAACAATGACACTATGGGGTCGAGACTCATAGATAGCATGGCGTTTTAACATAAATGGTTGGCCCAAGAGAACATCACAGACATCCAGCAGGGCAACATCACATAATACCTCATCCTTGAAGAGTTATATGTCGTATGAAAATTGACATTGTTGGCTAACACGGAGATCTCGTCCCTGGCGAAGCCACCCAATGTTATATGGTTGTGGGTGTGGTGTTGTCGGTAATCCCAACTGTTTGATGACCTCTGCTGAGATGAGGTTCTTTTGGCTTCCTCTATCAACGGTAAAATGCAGCGAGGTCCCCTTAACCCACATCTGTGAATGAAAAAGGTGCTCCCCCTCTTCAGGATCTGTTGGTTCTTCTGGTTGAATTGTTGCGGTCGTGACAATAGTAGTGGGGTCTACGTCGATGATCTATCTTCTGTTAGTATTTTCTCAATCAGATTATGAATCAAGGTTTGGCTCCTTGTCTTTGATTTCTTCCACCAATGATTATTTTGAGCGACATTCATCGGTGTTATGCCAAGGGCTTTTGTGGAAATTGCACCATTTTCTGGTGTCCTTCTTCGTCTTCTCGTGACCCTTCTTTTCCTATGGCTTGGACTGGTTTTCGGGAGACTGTTTGTTAGGTTCATATTTATCATACTTTGGTTGTTGTGGATTTGCAGACCCGGACTCTTGTTTGTTCTAGTGCTTAAAATTATGCTCGATTTTAACATCATATTGATAAGCAGCACCGAGTGATGCAATGTCCAGAAAATCCATTTCAGTTTTTGTTTATCTGTGTGGAGCCCCACGGTATTTCAGAACCAAATGTCATTCCGAGTCTTTGATACCTAGCTTGGTGTGCAAGGTATGGAAGGTATTGGTGAACTCAATAACTTCTTGGCCCCTCTCTTGCCATAGTGTGGTCCATCTCATATATTGCTCCTCATAGTTGCCAATAGGATAATATTGTTCCTTTACTGCGTCCACAAAAATATCCCAAGTGGGATCGGCCCTATATATTCCAGACTCTTCTATGGAACTTTTCTATTAGTAAGTTTCTCACCAATGTTTGACATGGGGGAGAGCTTTAAGGAGTGTGAAGGTGATCTTTTCCTTGTCATAAAAATGGTGAACAGAGAAATAACTCTTAGCGTGAGAGAGTAGATAGCATGGCGCTTCCACATATATGGTTGGCCCAAGAGAACATCACAAACATCCAATGGGGAAACATCACATAATACCTCATCCTTTAAGGGTTGGATGATGTATGACAATCGACATTGTTGGTTGACATGGAGATACCATCCCTGGCGAAGCCACCCAATGTTGTATGGTTGTGGGTGTGGTGTTGTCGACAATCCCAACTATTTGACAACCTCTGCTGAGATGAGATTCTTCTGGCTTCCGCTATTAACAATAAAATACAGCGAGGTCCCCTTCACCCACATCTGTGAATGAAAAAGGTGATCCCCCTCTTCAAGATCTATTGGTTCTTCTGGTTGAATTGTTGCGGTTGTGACAATAGTAGTGGGGTCTGCGTTGATGATCTGTGTTCTGTCAATATTTTTTGAATCAAATTCTGAATCAGGGTTCGGCTCCTTGTCTTTGATTTGGGCCACCAATGACTATTTTGAGCGACATTCATTGGTGTTGTGCCAGGGGATTTTGTGGAAATCGCACCATTTTTCGGTGTCCTTATTCATCTTCCCGTGACCCTTCTTTTCTTGTGGCTTCGACTAGTTTTCAGGAGACTGTTTGTTAGGGTCATTTTTATCATACTTTGGTTGTTTTAGATTTGCAGACTTGAACTCCCGTTTGTTCTGATGCTTAAATTTCTGCTCGATTTTAACAGCATATAGATAAGCAACATCGAGTGATGAGATGTCTAGAAAATCAATTTCAGTTTGGATGTATCTGTGTAGAGCCCCACTTTATTTCAAAACCAAATGTCATTACGAGTCTTTGATACCTATCTTGGTGCGCAAGGTATGGAAGGTATTGGTAAACTCTAGAACTGCTTGGCCCCTCTCTTCCCGCAGTGTGGTCCATCTCATATATTGCTCCTCATAGTTGCCAACAAGGTAATATTGTTCCTTTACTGCATCCACAAAAAAATCCCAAGTGGGATCGACCCCATATATTCCAGACTCTTCTGTGGAACTTTTCTCCCAGTAAGTTTTCAACCTATGTTTGACATGGGGGAGAACTTTAAGGAGTGAGAAGGTGATATTTTCCCTGTCAAAAAAATGGTGAACAGCGAAATAACATTCTAACAGATTTAACCATTTGTCTAGGGCATCCGCATCTATCTGACCTTCAAATACGGGAATATCAAAATTAACATGTACCTTGAAAGGAGAGGTGCTTCCAAAGTGGATGTTCGATGAAGATGTGCCTGTTGCTATCAGCAGGCATTGAAGGATGTGGGAAAAATTCTCCATCATTTCTGTCACGTGAGAGCTTGCTCAAGCAACAGATTGATAGAACTGTTTGCTCCGTCGTTTTTCTTTTCTTCCGCCATGGAGGGTTTGTTAGGAATGCAAGAGTAATTTTCTTCAAGAGAGACAAGCTCGAGACCCAACTTGCTATACTCAAACCTCGTCGGGGACATGCACTGAAATAAACAATCAAGAGCAGCCTGCTCTGATACCACTGATCCGGATTATTTTTCAGCATGAAATGAGAGTGGAGATATAATAAATAAATGTACAGAGATATCTCGGATATCCAATATTATAATAGAAATGTATCAGAGATGCAACCATAAACACACATATACATTAATACACAATTTTATATTAATGAGTGAAAATGTACAAAGACTGTAAAATACAGAGTGAAAGACTCGCTAGAATGGTGGCATCTTATCTTTGAGAAGAGATGTGATGGAAACTCGCATCCGTGAGAACATGATCTTACAATAAGGCTCCAAAGGCCTTTTTATCATAAATAAAATCCAAAACACTAACCCCAAAAGATGAAAAGCCAACAGTTTTGTGGACCCCGTTTTGGGTAGTTTGGTGTATCAACTTCCCGGGGGCATAACTTTGGCATACAATCTTCGTTTGGGTCGCACGATAGCTCGTTTGAAAGGTATCATCGAGGAGATTCATTTTGGGGGATCAAATTGTGCCTTTGGTTATAATTGAGAAGATTGATCCTAAAAACCCTTCATTTAGGCCCTCAAAATGTCCCTGAAAGTTAAAAACTACTAAAAATAGTAGATTACCAAAATTGCCAGAAAATTGTTTTGAGACAGCAAAAACAATGCCCAAGACTAAAGATCAATACAGAAAAAACTTGTTTAATATAGATTTTCAATAAAATGCCAAGACTAAAGATCAAACCACCAAGAATATCCAACACTAAGCATGCACGTCTCTCTTCTCCTTCTTCTAACTGCAGCTTCCTTCAAAACTTGTGCACTAGATGAGTGACTTGAGTGAGTGAGTGAATGAGGCATCATCCACTCTTATTTATACTAGCTGGGAGGTGCTAGGGTTGTGTCTCTTCATTAAGTAGGGTCGAATTCTCTAGTTAGTGGTTAGAACCACTTTAATTATCCCTAGGGGACGACTTCTCAATTACCACCATATAAACATGGTTTGACCAATCCACAAAAGGGGATTTGGTCATATACAATACTCGACATGATCAATCCACAAAAGGGGATTTGATCTATAATAAAATAACTCAATAATAATTAGAATATTCTTCGCATTTACAATATTTAACCACTCCCCCTTAACAAGAAGGATATTCTACTGACATAACCCAACACAACATCATCAAGAGAGAGAGAGAGAGAGGGAAGCATCATCATCAGCGTCTGGATCATTGACTGGCACATCTATAAATCATCGAATTTTTTTCTCATGCTCAACAACATCATATTTCACAGCATGGGGCTGGAGTAGCATCATCATCATTATCAACATCAACATCAATTAGTATAACACTAATACAACATCATCATCAATCAGTACAAGACCGATACATCAACATCAACATCTTCAGTATAAAGCTGAAGTAGAAACATCATCATCATCTTCAGCATGAAGTTTAAGTAGCATCATCATCATCATCTTCAACATGAAGTTGAAGTAGAAACATCATCATCATCTTCAGCATGAAGTTGAAACATCAACATCAATAACATGAAGCTAGAATAACAATATCACCAACACAAGGTTTGTACACCAACATCAATAGCACGAGGCTGGTACAACATCATCAATAACACAAGGCTGGTACAACAACATCAACAGCACAAAGTTGAGACAACAACATCATCAACACGAGGTTGAGATAAAAATATAATCAACACGAGGTTGAGATAACAACATCATCAGCACGAGGATGAGATAGAATCATCATATGGAAACAGAATGAGGCAGGTGCAACAACAACATTTTGTGGTACTCTGACAAACCGTCCTTACCAGACCTTTGGGATCTACCCAGGAATCATAAGATTCCCTAGGATGTAAAATTCTAATGGAGCTACCAAGTGGTACTCTGACAGACCATCCTTATTGTACCTTCGAGATCTGCCCAGGAATCCCCTAGGATATAAAATCCTAATGGAGCTACCACTACTGACCATAGTTGGCATATAAATGCACAGGTACTATGACAGACCGTCCTTACCAGACCTTCGGGATATTTTTAGGGATGATCAGTCCCCTAGGATATAAAATCCTAACTGAGCTACTCGATGTTGGTCAAGATACCATAGTATCATCATCATCACTCCCCCTTTCGAGGGAGGTCCTTTCGGACTATACCAATATTGTCTCGAAAGTATTTAAACTTTACATGAGAGAGAGGCTTTGTCCACACATATGCAACCTGCTCATCTATGCCAACATATTGGAGCTTTACATCACCTCTCTACATCATATCACGAATGTAGTGAGACAGAATTTCTATGTGCTTTGACTTATCATGGAACACTGGGTTCTCCGCCATATTTATGCAACTCTGGTTTTCACATAGAATCACTGTGGCTTCCATCTCCAGATCAAATAGACATGTCAACAACTTCCAAAGCCATATTGCTTCACAACTGGCGGAACATGCTGCAATGTATTCCACTTTCATCATGCTAAGAGAAATAATGGATTACTTCCTGCTCTGCCATGAAGTCATGGCTGACCCCAGACTGAAACAACATCCTGAAGTGTTATTTCTAACAGAAACACTTCCAGCCCAATTTGAATCAGTATATCCATACAGTCTAAAGTCATGATCTTCAGTATAACAGAGACCATATTCCAACGTACCTTTAAGGTATCTCATCATATGTTTTGCAGCTACAAGGTGAACACATTTGGGTTCTACCAGATACTGACTCAAGGTGTTCATAGAAAAACATATATCTAGCATGGTATTCGTTAGATACATCAACGAACCAATAATATGTCTGTACAGAGTAGAATCAATCAATTCTGACGAAGTATCTACCAGGAGCTTCAAATTTGTTTCCATGGGTGTGTTTATGGATTTATATTCCAATATTTCAAACCTATTTAGTATTTTGACTGCATACTTCCCTTGGTTAAGGAATATCTTCTCTGGGCTCTGCCAAACTTCAAGACCTAAGAAATAATGCATCAGGCCTAGCTCTTACATCTCAAACTCTGCAGCGAGCTTCTTCTTACAGTCTGTGATGAGATTTTTTTCTCCAGATAAGAATAAGTCATATACATATAGCAGCAATATAACTAGCTCATCATTCATAATCTTGAAGTAAAGGTTAGAATCAGCCTTGCTCGTGGTAAATCCCAAGCTCGTCAGGAAACTGTCAATTCTGCCATGCCAATCTTTGGGAGCTTGCTCCAATCTATACAAATCTTTATTCAATCTGCAGACATGAGTCTTTCTATCTTCAACTACAAACCAAATTTTCACATCACATTGTACCAGCCCGGTACACTTGTTTAGCTACAACTTAATCTGCACAATCATGTGCTAGCTCTATGTGCTTTCTGCAAAGCTCTATCTGTCTTCACTACTTGAGAGTATGTTCTCTACTCTCTCTGCAATTGTTCCTTCTAGAACTGGGACTTTGTACCTATAGCTGCTATTTTTGAAGCTGAGAATGACTTGCTCTATTCTCATTGTAGTTGTTGAACTCTGAGAGTAGCTCCTCTATCCTATCATGGCAACAGCTTTTTCTAAAACTAGGAGTGGCTCAATAATTGACACCGAGGGTAGCTTATATTCTTTCGTGGAGGTAACTCAATATCATATACAGGGACTTCTCCCCCTGAATCTTATACTATATCGGAATCATGGTTGTTCTAGTTGTCTTCATGAATATTGGAACTATTTCTGCAAGTGTCTCGTCATAGTCTTCTCCCTCTTGCTGGGAGAATCCTTTGGACACAAATTAGTCTTTGTACATATTTATACTATTATCTGCAGCATGCTTGATCTGGAAGATCAATATTGGAGGTCATCACTAACTTCCCTTCTGGTCTCAAGGAAAAATCCATATCCCAATCATTATGACTGGCTTCCTCCTCTATTACTGAAACAAGGGAATCTTCCCAAGAGATTTCATGTCTCCTAGAGGTTTCTAAAGCTAGTCTTATCAACTCATGTCATCTGTCTCCCGGTCCTGGAAGATGTCTCTCCATCTGATCCTTTATGATATCAAGCTTACTCTGAGTCTTGATTTCTCCTGAGTCTACAAAAACTTCATAGGCTCTGCAGGATATACTTGGTGTTGAATATCAAGTCTTAATATGAAAAATTGAGTCAGACTTCAAATCAATTTTTCTTCATGTCAAGGTGGCTTCATTGAACAAGTCTAATGTCCAATCATCTATGGGGTCTTCTACTCATTACGATCAATCTTCATATGAGATACTATGTTTTTTCAAAAGTAGCTTCTTCTTCATCTTCTTTGGCACATGGATGTATATTGTCATGTACACAACTTGGATAGTATGCTTCATGTCTCATTTAATATGTTGCCTCATAAAACATTCACTACAGTTTCCTTAGGGCACATGTGACCTTCTTGGAACAAGAACAACAAGGGAGAAACAACATACAATAATAATACTCTTTATAATAATAATAATAATAAATCATTAGCGAGAATAATCGTCACAATGGCTCCTTTAGAGTTATCACTTGTGGCCTTCCTGCAATAAGGGTTAAATGTAAGAAATACAATATTGAGAGCAAAACTCTTCTAGTGTTGTGATCAATCATTCCTCCACGGTAACATGGAGACAAACCAAGAAGTTTCTCCTAGAGGAGATGTTAGTTATATCTGGTAAATTATTACAATAAGTATTTATCTCAATATGCTCACATGCTACCAAGTATGTTATCTCAACTATGAGGTAGTTATCAAACTTCACATGTGCAAGTTTGAATCTTATCAACTTAATCAATCAAACCTGGAACCTGAAGTCTTTATCCTCAAGAACGAGTGTCGTTTCTTTTCTTCCTAGTCTCCTTTACTCAAGATAGCAACATGTCCTGAGATAATATTATTTCTTGACAGAAGTCTAAGTTAGAGAGTAAACTCTATAATCTTAGCTTTAATCAATCTAATACCTTGACTTTAATTTTGACCAATGGTTAGTATGAAGGTCATAACTTCATCATACAATCTAGATGTTCATAATGTCAAACCAAATAGATGCATATCACAATAATCAAACCTGGGGTGCATTATTCCTTTGAATGTGTTGGATCTGAGATATTGTTGGATATAAGGCAAAAGATCCCTTCTCCTGCAAATAACCTTTAAAGCTTAACAATTTAAACATATTAATTACATACCTCTGATAGTATTTGTAGATGGCGGAACCATCCGGTAGCAGCGGTAATAGATAGCAAACCTTAAAAAAAAAAACTTCAAGGGTGTTTCAAAATTAGTTGGATATTTGTTAAGGTAATTTGCACTAGGAAAATAAAAATCCGTCCTAAAGCTTTCACTGCAACTGGTACTGTGGCTGGTGTTGGTATTGCAACTGGTATGAAGGAGCTAGCACTGCAATTGATATTGATACTGCAACTTAGGGTTTTATGAGGAAACCCTAATTTTTCAAACTTCAAATTTTTAAATTATGATCCAGGGACTAGATGCATTGGGCTGAGGTGAGTAGGATGGAGATATATGTTTTCATAAATTCCAAGTTTTACCCCTTAAAACTTGATCTGCGAAAAACTGGACTGGTACTTTTGGTATTGGTTCGGGTTTCTTGGTTTTCTGGTTTTCTGGTTTTCTGGTACCAGTAAAAAATAGGGTTTCACTTTTTGGAGGTGTTAATGTTTATGCTATTATTATAGTTCTTTGCATTTCATAAAGATAAGAGCATAATAAGCACAAGATCACTGATAAATACACATCCACAATAGACACAGCATTTATCCTGGGAAACCCTCTAGGGGAAGAAAACCCAGCAAAACTTCCTTATCATAAATAGCTTATCAAAAGTTCAAGAGATAACTCAACCAATACAGAAAATCC
>ML780742.1:444426-459855 GCA_009831015.1 Picea engelmannii
TTTATTTATTATTATTTTTCTTAGGGTCCCTTAGTTTCTTATCGAGAGGCTTTTTATTGCCTTCTCGTGGATCCCCTGGGCGAAGCATCTCTAGGTTTTATTTCCTATGGCTTTTATCTTTTACCAGCTGCTTTTACCCCCTGGGCCTTTATCCCCTTCTTCCCACAAGACCAAATGTACCCTGAGAGGTCATCCTAATGGCCAGACTAGGGGAAAGGGATGGATGAGCGGGGTATAAGATGTAAAAGTGATAAGATGGTGGGATTGGACGATGGCTCTACAAATCCCCCTTGGTGGCTAACCAAAACCCATGAATACCAACTTGCTAAGCTATCCCATCAATCACCCCAACAATGGTCAAGTGGATTAGTGTAAGATCCAAGCAGTCATCCGAAATGAAAGGAACCTAATGCATACATAAGAAGGTTATAACGATCAAATATGACACATACCATGATACCTCGGACCAATTACCTCATGGAGCAAGAGTCCTCTCCGATGCAAGCCCAAGACGGTGGTGATGGATGCTGCTACTGCTGACAGGACAAATCTGGCTGAGAAGAACAAAAATGGGCCCTCAAGGGCCATGCTCAAGTCGATCCGCTCTCGTACTCCATGTCTAGGACCATGTGGGCCTCGAGACATGATCTCCTAGTTATCCCTAGATATCGGGGATAACAGTATTCATTTGAAACCATGAAGTATACCACCTACCATTAGGCCTTACAATTATTCATATGCACAGAAGAGTGAGATTGAGCGCATGATCCAAGAAATGTTAGAGGTTGGCACCATTCAACCTAGCAAAAGTAATGTCTCTTCACCAATGGTGTTGGTTACAAAAAGGGATGGTTCATGGTGTATGTGTCCAGATTATAGACAACTCAAAAAAATGACCATCAAAGATAAGTTTCCTATTCCTATCATTGATGAATTATTAAATGAATTGCATGGAGAAAAATTATTCACTTAGCGGGATATCATCAAATCAGAATGAGGGAGGAAGACATTCCTAAAATAGCTTTTAGAACACATGAAGGTCATTATGAGTGATTCGGATTATTTTCGGCACAAAATGAGAGTGGAGATATAATAAAGAAATGTACAGATATATCTCGTATATCCAATATTATAACAAAAATTTATCAAATATGCAACCATAAACACAGATATACAGTAATACACAATTTTCTATTAATGAGCGAAAATGTACAAAGACTGTAAAATACAGAGTGAAAGACTCGCTATAATGGTGGAATCTTATCTCTGAGAAGAGATGTGACGGCTACTCGCATCTGTGAGAAGATGATAATACAATGAGGCTCCAAAGGCCTTTTTATCACAAAGAAAATCCAAAACCCTAACCCCAGAAAATGAAAAGCCAACAGTTTTGTGGACCCCGTTTTGGGTAGTTTGGTGTATCAACTTCCCGAGGGTGTAACTTTAGCATACGATCTTTGTTTGGGGTGCACGATACCTTGTTGGAAAGGTATCGTAGAGGAGATTCATTTGGGGGGCTCAAATAGTGCCTTCATATATCATTGAGAAGCTTGATCCTGAAAAACCTTCATTTAGGCCCTCTAAATGGCCCTTGAAGTTAAAAACTGCTAAAAATAGTAAATTACAAAAATTGCCAGAAAATTGTTTTGAGCCAGTTGGAAAAGGTGGGTGGCCACCGATATCCACATAGATCAATCCTCCCTCCTTAGGAAGCAACGGTCTCCATTGTGTTGAGTGCCTGGGGGAGAGGGAAAAGAGTTTGTTGAATCTACATCTTGATGAGTTGCTTGCCTTGTTGGAGAAGTTGCGCTACTTAGCTTTTTGAAGGTTGTCACGAACCTGTGGATGGAAGGGTTGGACCTTTTCACCAGTCTGGATACATGATATGTCTGTGTGGAGAAGGAATATTTGCGCTTTGTTACAGTCTTGTTGACCTGCTTTTGTTGGATAGAAGGTGCTTGGGCCAAGGTTGTAGTGGTTGCAGTATCCTTGTGTTCACCTTTTGAATAGATTGTGAAGAAGATAAATTTTGTAGTATGAGATACTACCTTGCGGCACTATTTAGGTGGGACAATAGTCAAAACCACCTCTCGTATCATGTAGAGATGACCCCCCATAGTAAAAATAACACTACGGGTTCGAGACTCATAGATAGCATGGCACTTCCACATATATGGTTGGTCGAAGAGAACATCATAGACATCCAGTGAGGAAACATCACATAATACCTCATCCTTTAAAGGTTGGATGTTGTATGACAATCGGGACTACTGGCTGACATGGAGATCTCATCCCTCGCGAAGCCACCTGATGTTGTATCACAGTGAGTGTGGTGTTGTCGAAAATCCCAACTGTTTAACGACCTCTGTTGAGATGAGGTTATTTTGACTTCCGCTATCAACAATAAAATGCAGTGGGGTCCCCTTCACCCACATCTGTGAATGAAAAAGGCGCTCCCTCTCTTCAAGATATGTTGGTTCTTCTGGTTGAATTGTTGTGGTTGTGACAATAGTAGTGGGGTCTACGTCGATGATCTATCTTCTGTCGGTATTTTCTAAATCAGATTTTGAATTAGGGTTCGGCTCCTTGTCTTTGTTTTCGGCCACCAATGACTGTTTTGAGTGGCATTCATCGGTGTTGTGCCAGGGGATTTTGTGGAAATCGCACCATTTTTTAGTATCCTTATTTGTCTTCTCATGACCCTTCTTTTCCTGTGGCTTGGACTAGTTTTCCGGAGACTATTTGTTAGGGCCGTTTTTATCATACTTTGGTTGTTGTGGATTTGTAGACCTGAACTCCTGTTTGTTCTGGTGTTTATGCTTGATTTTAACAGCATATCAATAAGCAGCACCAAGTGCTGAGATGTCCAGAAAATCCATTTCAGTCTGGATGTATCTATGTAGAGCCCCATGGTATTTCAAAACCAAATATCGTTCAGAGTCTTTGATACCCAGCTTGGTGCACAAGGTATGGAAGGTATTGGTGAACTCTGGAACTTCTTGTCCCCTCTCTTGCCGCAGTGTGGTCCATCTCATATATTACTCCTCATAGTTGCCAACACGATAATATTGTTCCTTTACTGCGTCCACAAAAAAATCCCAAGTGGGATCGACCCCATATATTCTAGACTCTTCTATGGAACTTTCCTCCCAGTAAGTTTCCCACCAATGTTTGACATGGGGGAGAGCTTTAAGGAGTGCGAAGGTGATCTTTTCCCTGTCGAAAAATGGTGAACAGAGAAATAACCTTGTAACAAATTTAACCATTTGTCTAGGGCATCCACATCTATCTGACCTTCAAATACGGGAATATCAAAATTAACATGTACCTTGAAAGGAGAGGTGCTTCCAAAGTGGTTGTTTTATGAAGATGCGCATGTTGCTATTGGCGGGCGTTGAAGGATGTGGAAAAATTTCTCCATCATTTCGTCCCTCCGTTGCGTGAGAGCTCACTCAAGCAACAGATTGATAGAATCATATGCTCTGTCATTTTTCTTTTCTTCCACCATGGAGGGTTTCTTCGGCGTGTGAGAGAAATTGTATTCAAGAGAGACAAGCTCAATACCCAACTTGCTATACTCAGACCTCGTCAGGGACATGCACTGGTAAAAACGATCAAGAGCAGCCTGCTCTGATACCACTGATCCGTATTATTTTCGGCACGAAATGAGAGTGGAGATATAATAAAGAAATGTACAGAGATATCCCGGATATCCAATATTATAACAAAAAAATTTCAAAGATGCAACCATAAACACAAATATACAGTAATACACAATTTTCTATTTATGAGTGAAAATGTACAAAAACTGTAAAATACAAAGTGAAAGAATCGCTAGAATGGTGGCAGCTTATCTCTGAGAAGAGATGTAATAGATAATCACATACGTGAGAAGATGATCTTACAATGAGGCTCCAAAGGCCTTTTTATCATAAAGAAAATCCAAAACCCTAACCCCGGAAGAGGAAAAGCCAACAGTTTTGTGGACCCCGTTTTGGTTAGTTTGGTGTATCAACTTCCCAGGGGCGTAACTTTGGCATACGATCTCCATTTGGGGCGCACGATAGCTTGTTGGAAAGGTATCATCGAGGAGACTCATTTTGGGAGCTCAAATAGAGCCTTTGGCTATCATTAAGAAGCTCAATCCTGAAGAACCTTCATTTAGGCCCTCAAAATGGCCCCGGAAATTAAAAACTGCTAAAAATAATAAATTGCCAAAATTGTCAGAAAATTGTTTTGAGCCAGTTGGAAAATGTGGGTGGCCACCGATATCCACCTGGATCAAACCTCCCTCCTTAGGAAGCAATGGTCTCCATTGCATTGATATCCCGGGGGAGAGGGAAAAGAGTTTGTTGAATCTGTATCTTGATAAGTTGTTTGCCTTGTTGGAGAAGTTGTGTTTCTTAGCTTTTTGAAGGCTGTCACGAACTTGTGGCTAGAAGGGTTGGACCTTTTTAACCAGTCTGGCTACATGATATGTCTGTGTGCAGAAGGAATCTTTGCGCTTTGTTGCAGTCTTGTCGACCTGCTTCTGTTGGATAGAAGGTGCTCGGGCCAAGGTTGTAATGGTTGCAGTATCATTTTGTTCACCTTTTGAATAGATTGTGAAGAAACTAAATTTTTTATTATAAGATACTACCTTGCGGCACTGTTTAGGTGGGACAGTAGTTGGAACCACCTCTGGTATCCTGTAGAAATCACCCCCCAGAGTAACAATGACACTACAAGATCGAGACTCATAGATAGCATGGCGCTTCCACATATATGGTTGGCCCAAGAGAACATCACAGACATCCAGTGGGGCATAATCACATAATACCTCATCCTTGAAGGGTTGGATGTCGTATGGAAATCGACACTGCTCGATGAAACGGAGATATCATCCCTGACGAAGCCATCCAATGTTGTATGGTTGTGGGTGTGGTGTTGTCGGCAATCCCAATTGTTTGACGACCTCTCCTGAGATGAGGTTCTCCTGGCTTCCGCTATCAACAATAAAATGCAACGAGGTCCCCTTCACCCACATCTGTGAATGAAAAAGGTGCTCCCCCTCTTCAGGATCTGTTGGTTCATCTGGTTGAATTGTTGCGATCGCGACAATAGAAGTGGGGTCTACATCGATGATCTGTCTTCTGTCAATATTTTTCGTATCACATTATGAATCAGGGATCGGCTCCTTGTCTTTGATTTCAACCACCAATGACTGTTTTGAGCGACATTCATTGGTGTTGTGCCAGGGGATTTTTTGGAAATCGCACTATTTTTCGGTGTCCTTCTTTGTCTTCCCGTGACCCTTCTTTTCCTATGGCTTGGACTGGTTTTCAGGAGACTGTTTTTTAGGGTCATCTTTATCATACTTTGGTTGTTTTGGATTTGCAGACCCGAACTCCTGTTTTTTCTGGTGCTTAAATTTATGCTTGATTTTAACAACATATCGATAAGTAGCGCCGAGTGATGAGATGTCCAGAAATTCCATTCCAATTTGGATGTATCTATGTAGATCCCCACGGTATTTTAGAACCAAATGTCATTCGAAACCTTTGATACCCATCTTGGTGCACAAGGTATGTAAGGTATTGGTGAATTATGGAACTGCTTCACCCCTCTCTTGCCGCAGTGTGGTCCATCTCATATACTGCTCCTCATAGTTTCCAACAGGGTAATATTGTTCCTTTACTGTGTCCACAAAGAAATCCCAAGTGGGATTAGACCCATATATTCTAGACTCTTTTGTGGAACTTTGCTCCCAGTAAGTTTCCCACAAATGTTTGACATGGGGGAGAGCTTTAAGGTGTGTGAAGGTGATCTTTTCCCTATCAGAAAAATGGTGAATAGAAAAATAACTTTCTAACAGATTTAACCATTTGTTTAGGGCATCTGCATCTATATGACCTTCGATTACATGAATATAAAGATTAACATGTACCTTGAAAGGAGAGGTGCTTCCAAAGTGGTTTTTTTATGAAGATGTGCATGTTTCTATCGGCAGTTGTTGAAGGATGTGGGAAAAATTCTCCATCATTTCGTCCCTCTGTCGCGTGAGAGTTTGCTCAAGAAACAAATTGATAGAATCGTCTACTCCGTCGATTTTGTTTTCTTCTCCCATGGAGGGTTTCTTGGGAAAGCGAGAGTGATTGTCTTCAAGAGAGACAAGCAAGAGACCCAACTTGCTATACTCGGACCTCATTGGGGACATGCACTGAAAAATATGATCGAGAGCAGCTTGCTCTGATACCACTGATCTGAATTATTTTCGGCACAAAATGAGAGTGGATGTATAATAAAGAAATGTACAGAGATATCTTGAATATCCAATATTATAACATAAATGTATCAGACATTCAACCATAAACACAGATATACAATAATACACAATTTTCTATTAATGAGCGAAAATGTACAAAGACTGTAAAATACAAAGTGAAAACTCGCTAGAATGGTGGCAGCTTATCTCTGAGAAGAGATGTGACGGATACTCGCATCCGTGAGAAGATGATATTACAATGGAGTTCCAAAGGCATTTTTATCATAAAGAAAATCCAAAAGCCTAACCCCGGAAGATGAAAAGCCAACAGTTTTTTGGACCTCGTTTTGGGTAGTTTGGTGTATCAACTTCCCGGGGGCGTAACTTTGGCATACAATCTTCACTTGGGGCGCATGATGGCTCGTTGGAAAGGTGTCATCGAGGATATTCATTTTGGAGTCTCAAATAGAGCCATCAACTATCATTTAGAATCTCAACCCTAAAAAACCTTCATTTAGGCCCTCTAAATGGCCCCGGAAGTTAAAAACTGCTAAAAATAGTTAATTACCAAAATTGCTAGAATATTGTTTTGAGCCAATTGGAAAAGGTGGGTGGCCACCGATATCCACCTGGATCAATCCTCCCTCCTTAGGAAGCAATGGTATCCATTGCATTGAGTGCTTGGGAGAGAGGGAAAAGAGTTTTTTGAATCTGCATCTTGATGAGCTACTTGCCTTGTTGGAGAAGTTACGTTGCTTAGCTTTTTGAAGGTTGTCACGAACCTATGGATGGAAGGGTTGGACAATTTTAACCAGTCTGACTACATGATATGTCTGTGTGAAGAATGAATCTTTGTGCTTTGTTGTAGTCTTGTCGACCTGCTTTTGTTGGAAACAAGGTGCTTGGGCCAAGGCGGTAGTGGTTGCAGTATCCTTCCATTCACCTTTTGAACAGATTGTGAAGAAGCTAAATTTTGTAGTATGAGATACTAACTTGCGCCAGTGTTTAGGTGGGACAATAGTCAAAACCACCTCTGGTATCCTATAGAGATGACCCCCCAGAGTAACAATGAAACTACGGGGTCGAGACTCATAGATAGCATGGCGCTTCCACATATAAGGTTGGCCCAAGAGAACATCACAGACATCCAACGGGGCAACATCACATAATACCTAATCCTTGAAGGGTTGGATGTCATATGAAAATAGGCACTGATGGATGACACGAAGATATCTTCCCTGGCGAAGCCACCCGATATTGTATGGTTGTGGGTGTGGTGTTGTCGACAATCCCATCTATTTGACAACCTCTGTTGAGATAAGGTTCTTTTGGCTTCCACTATCAACAATAAAATGCAGTGGGGTCCCATTCACCCACATCTGTGAATGAAAAATATGCTCCCCCTCTTCAAGATCTGTTGGTTCTTCTAGTTGAATTGATGCGGTCGTGACAATAGCAGTGAGGTCTGCGGTCAATGATCTGTCTTATGTCAGTATTTTCTGAATAAGATTCTGAATCAGGGTTTGGCTCCTTATCTTTTATTTCTGCCACCAATGACTGTTTAGAGTGACATTCATCGGTGTTTTTCTAGGGGCTTTTGTGGAAATCGCACAATTTTTCGGTGTCCTTCTTCGTCTTCCCGTGACCCTTCTTTTCCTATGGCTTGGAATGGTTTTCGGGAGACTATTTTTTAGGGTTGTCTTTATCATACTTTGGTTTTTGCGGATTTTCAGACCCGAAGTCCCATTTTTTCTGGTGCTTAAATTTCTGCTCGATTTTAACAGCATAGCGATAAGCATCACTGAGTGATGAGATGTCCATAAAATTCATTTCAGTTTGGATGTATCTGTGTAGAGCCACACAGTATTTCAGAACCAAATGTTGTTCAAAGTCTTTGATACCCAGCTTGGTGTGCAAGGTATGGAAGTTATTGGTGAACTCCAAAACTATTTGGCCCCTCTCTTGCCGCAGAGTGGTCCATCTCGTATACTGCTCCTCATAGTTGCCAACAGGGTAATATTGTTCCTTTATTGCGTCCATAAAAAAATCCCAAGTGGGATCGGCCCCATATATTCTAGACTCTTCTGTGGAACTTTGCTCCCAGTAAGTTTCCCACCAATGTTTCACATGGGGGAGAGCTTGAAGGAGTTTAAAGATGATCTTTTCCCTCTCGGAAAAATGGTGAACAGAGAAATAACCTACTAACAAATTTAACCATTTGTTTAGGGAATCTTCATCTATCTGACCTTCAAATATGGGAATATCAAAATTAACATGTACCTTGAAAAGAGAGGTGCTTCCAAAGTGGTTGTTTAATGAATATGCGTCGGTTTCTATCGCCAGGCATTGAAGGATGTGGGAAAAATTCTCCATCATTTTGTCCCTCTGTCGTGTGAGAGCTTGCTCAAGCACCAAATTGATAGAATCATCTACTCCGTCGTTTTTATTTTCTTCTGTCATGGAGGGTTTTTTGTGAGTGCGAGAGTGATTGTCTTCAAGAGAGACAAGATTGAGACCCAACTTTCTATACTCGAACCTCGTCGGAGAGATTTACTGGAAAAAAAATGATCAAGAGCAGCCTATTGTGATACCACTGATCCGTATTATTTTCGACACGAAATGAGAGTGGATATATAATAAAGAAATTTACAGAGATATCTCGGATATCCAATATTATAAAATAAATGTATCATATATGCAACCATAAACACAGATATACAGTAATACACTATTTTCTATTAATGAGCGTAAATGTACAAAGACTGTCAAATACAAAGTGAAAGACTCGCTAGAATGGTGGCAGCTTATCTTTGAGAAGAGATGTGATGGCTACTCACATCCGTGAGAAGATGATCTTACAATGAGGCTCCAAAGGCCTTTTTATCATAAAGAAAATCTAAAACCCTAACCTCGGAAGATGAAAAGCCAACGGTTGTGTGGACCCCATTTTTGGTAGTTTGGTGTATCAACTTCCCGGGGGCGTAACTTTCGCATACGATCTTCGTTTGAGGCGCACGATAGCTCGTTGGAAAGGTATTGTCGATTAGATTCATTTTGGGGGATCAATATGAGCCTTTATAAATTATTGAGAAGCTCGATCCTGAAAAAACTTCATTTAGGCCCTCAAAATGGCCCCGGAAGTTAACAACAGATAAAAATAGTAAATTACCAAAATTGCCAAAAAATTGTTTTGAGCCAATTGGAAAAGGTGGGTGGCCACCGATATCCACCTAGACCAATCCTCCCTCCTTAGGAACCAATGGTCTCTATTGCGTTTAGTGCCCGACCTGAGGTTCTTTTGGCTTCCTCTATCAATAGTAAAATGCAGCGAGGTCCCATTAACCCACATCTGTGAATGAAAAAGGCGCTCCCCCTCTTCAGGATCTGTTGGTTCTTATGGTTGAATTGTTGCGGTCGTGAAAATAGTAGTGGGTTCTACGTCGATAATCTATCTTCTATCAGTATTTTCTCAATCAGATTCTGAATCAGGCTTCGGCTCCTTGTCTTTGATTTCGTCCACCGATGATTATTTTGAGCGACATTCATCAGTGTTGTGCCAGAGGCTTTTGTGGAAATCGCACCATTTTTTGGTGTCCTTCTTTGTCTTCCTGTGACCCTTCTTTTCCTATGGCTTGGACTGGTTTTCAGAAGACTGTTTGTTATCGCCATCTTTATCATAATTTGGTTGTTGTGGATTTGTAGACCCGAACTCTCGTTTGTTCTGGTGCTTAAAATTCTGCTCAATTTTAACAGCATATTGATAAGCAGCACCGAGTGATGCAATGTCCAGAAAATCGATTTCAGATTTGATTTATCTATGTGGAGCCCCACAGTATTTCAGAACCAAATGTCATTCAGAGTTTTTGATACCCATCTTGGTGCACAATGTATGGAAGGTATTGGTGAACTCCGGAACTTATTGGCCCCTCTCTTGCCATAGTGTGGTCCATCTCATATATTTCTCCTCATAGTTGCCAACATTATAATTATGTTCCTTTATTGTGTTCACAAAACAATCTCAAGTGGGATTGGCCCTATATATAACAGAATATTCTATGGAACTTTGCTCCCAGTAAGTTTCCCACCAATGTTTGACATGGGGGAGAGATTTAAGGAGTGCGAAGGTGACCTTTTCCTTGTCAAAAAAATGGTGAACAGAGAAATAACCTTGGGCGTGCGAGAGTAGATAGCATGGTGCTTCCACATATATGGTTGGCCCAAGAGAACATCACAGACATCCAGCGGGGTAACATCATATAATACCTCATCCTTGAAGGCTTGGATGATGTTTCACAATCGACACTATTGGTTGACATGGAGATATCGTCCCTGGCGAAGCCACCCGATGTTGTATGGTTGTGGGTGTGGTGTTGTCGAAAATCCCAACCATTTGATGACCTCTCCTGAGATGAGGTTATTCTGGCTTCCACTATCAATAATAAAATACAGTGAGGCCCCCTTCACCCACATCTGTGAATGAAAAAGGTGCTCCCCCTCTTCAGGATCTGCTGGTTCTTCTGGTTGAATTGTTGCAGTTGTGACAATAGCAGTGGGGTCTACGTTGATGATCTGTCTTCTGTCAATATTTTTTTAATCAAATTCTGAATCAGGGTTTGGCTCCTTGTCTTTGATTTGGGCCACCAATGACTATTTTGAGCGACATTCATCGGTGTTGTGCCAGGGTATTTTGTGGAAATCGCACCATTTTCTGGTGTCCTTATTCGTCTTCCCGTGATCCTTCTTTTCCTATGGCTTGGACTAGTTTTCAGAAGACTGTTTGTTAGGGTCATTTTTATCATACTTTGGTTGTTTCAGATTTGCAGACCCGAACTCCCGTTTGATCTGATGCTTAAATTTCTGCTCGATTTTAACATCATATCGATAAGCAACACCGAGTGATGAGATGTCCAGAAAATCCATTTTTCAGTTTGGATGTATCTGTGTAGAGCCCCACTGTATTTCAAAACCAAATTTCATTCAGAGTCTTTGATACCTATCTTGGTGCGCAAGGTATGTAAGGTATTTGTAAACTCCAAAACTATTTGGCCCCTCTCTTATCGCAGTGTGGTCCATCTCATATACTGCTCCTCATAGTTGCCAACAAGGCAATACTGTTCTTTTACTGCGTCCACACAAAAATCCCAAGTGGGATCGGCCCCATATATTCCAAACTCTTATGTGGAACTTTGCTCCCAGTAAGTTTCCCACCAATGTTTGACATGGGGGAGAGCTTTAAGAAGTGAGAAGGTGATATTTTCCCTATCGAAAAAATGGTGAACAGAGAAATAACCTTCTAACATATTCAACCATTTGTTTAGGGCATCTGCATCTATCTGACCTTCAAATACGGGAATATAAAAATTAACCTGTACCTTGAAAGGAGAGGTGCTTCCAAAGTGGATGTTTGATGAATATTCACCTGTTTCTATTGACAGTCATTGAAGGATGTAGGAAAAATTCCCCATCATTTCTTCCCTCTGTCGCGTGAGAGCTTGCTCAAGCAACAGATTGATAGAATTGTCTGCTCCGTCATTTTTCTTTTCTTCCACCATGGAGGGTTTGTTGGGCGTGCAAGAGTAATTTTCTTCAAGAGAGACAAGATCGAGACCCAACTTTCTATACTCGAACCTCGTCGGGGACATGCACTAAAAAAAACGATCAAGAGCAGCCTACTCTGATACCACTGATTTGGATTATTTTTCGGCATGAAATGAGAGTGGAGATATAACAAAAGAAATAAACATAGATATCTCAGATATCCAATATTATAACAGAAATGTATCAAAGATGCAACCATAAACACACATATACAGTAATACACAATTTTCTATTAATGAACGAAAATGCACAAAGACTGTAAAATACAGAGTGAAAGACTCGCTAGAATGGTGGCATCTTATCTTTGAGAAGAGATGTGACGGCTACTCGCATCCATGAGAATATGATCTTACAATGAGGCTCCAAAGGCATTTTTATCATAAAGAAAATCCAAAACCCTAACCCCGAAAGATGAAAATCCAACAGTTTTGTGGACCCCGTTTTGGGTAGTTTGGTGTATCAACTTCCCGGGGGCGTAACTTTGGCATACAATCTTCGTTTGGGGCACACGATAGCTTGTTTGAAAGGTATCATCGAGGATATTCATTTTGGGGTCTCAAATAGTGACTTTGGTTCTAATTGAGAAGATTGATCCTGAAAAACCTTCATTTAGGCCCTCAAAATGGCCCCGAAAGTTAAAAACTGCTAAAAATAGTAAATTACCAAAATTGCCAGAAAATTGTTTTGAGCTAGTTGGAAAACGTGGGTGGCCACTGATATCCAACTAGATCAATCCTCCCGCTTTAGAAAGCAATGGCCTCCATTGTGTTGAGTGCCTGGGGGAGAGGGAAAATAGTTTGTTGAATTTGCATCTTGACGAGTTGCTTGCCTTGTTGGAGAAGTTGCGTTGCTTAGCTTTTTGAAGGTTGTCACGAACCTGTGGTTGGAAGGGTTGGACCTTTTTAACTAGTCTAGCTACATGAGATGTATGTGGGCAGAATGAATATTTTCACTTTGTTTCAATCTTGTCGACCTGCTTCTGTAGGATAGACGGTGCTTGGGCCAAGGCTGTAGTGGTTGCAGTATCCTTATGTTCACCTTTTGAACAGATTGTAAATAAGCTAAATTTTATTGTATGAGATACTACCTTGCTGCACTTTTTAGTTGGGACAGTAGTCGCAACCACCTATGGTATCATGTAGAGATGACCCCCCAGAGTAACAATGACACTGTGGGGTCGAGACTCATAGATAGCATGGCACTTCCACATATATGGATGGCCCAAGAGAACATCATAGACATTCAGGGGGGAAACATCACATAATACCTCATCCTTGAAGGGTTGGATGTTGTATGACAATCGACACTGTTGGCTGACACATAGATCCCATCCCTGATGAAGCCACCCGATGTTGTATGGTTGTGGGTGTGGTGTTTTCGACAATCCCAAATGTTGGACGGCCTCTATTGAGATGAGGTTCTTTTGTCTTTCGCTATCAACAATCAAATGCAGTGGGGTCGCCTTCACCCACATCTGTGAATGAAAAAGACGCTCCCCCTCTTTAGGATCTATTGGTTCTTCTGGTTGAATTGTTGTGGTCACAACAATAGCAGTGGGGTCTGTGTCGGTGATCTTTCCTCTGTCAGTATTTTCTTAATCAGGGTTTAGCTCCTTGTCTTTGATTTCAACCACCAATGACTGTTTTGAGCAACATTCATCGGTGTTGTGCCAGGGGATTTTTTGGAAATCGCACCATTTTTCGGTGTCCTTCTTTGTCTTCCTGTGACCCTTCTTTTCCTATGGCTGGGACTGGTTTTTGGGAGATTGTTTGTTAGGTCCGTGTTTATCATACTTTGGTTATTGTGGATTTGCAGACCTGAACTCTCGTTTGTTCCAGTGCTTAAATTTTTGCTCGATTTTAACAACATGTCAATAAGCAGCACTAAGTGATGAGATGTCCAAAAAATCTATTTCAGTTTGGATGTATCTTTGTAGAGCCCCACGGTATTTCAGAACCAAACGTCATTCGGAGTCTTTGATACCCAACTTGGTGTGCAAGGTATGGAAGGTATTGGTGAAATCTGAACTGCTTGGCCCCTCTCTTGTTGCAGTGTGGTCCATCTCATATACTGCTCCTCATAGGTTCCAACGACGTAGTATTGTTCCTTTACTGCATCCACAAAAAAATCCCAAGTGGGATCAGCCCCATATATTCCAGACTCTTATGTGGAAATTTGCTCCCAGTAAGTTTCCCACCAATGTTTGACATGGGGGAGAGCTTTAAGGAGTGCGAAGGTCATCTTTTCCCTGTCAAAAAAATGGTGAACATAGAAATAACCTTCTAACATATTTAACGATTTGTCTAGGGCATCCACATCTACATGACCTTAAAATACGAGAATATAAAAATTAACATGTACCTTGAAAGGAGAGGTTCTTACAAAGTGGTTGTTTGATGAAGATGCACCTGTTGTTATCGACATGCATTGAAGGATGTGGGAACAAATCTCCATCATTCCGTCCCTTTGTTGCGTGAGAGTTGTTGGAAGATTGGTTGTTGTCGTTGATGTCAACCCTAGTCATGGGTTTTGGACCGCAAGATTGATAAAGGTATTTGGACATGAAGGGAAATGCACATGCATATACAACACCCATGAATGGATAGTATACATCATGTTGTTTCCTGTGGTATGTGCCACGTCACGTGGATCCTCACGGTTGAGGAGAAATGAATTTTTGAAGATGACAAAGTGAATTGAAGAAGGAAGTACATGTAGGCCCTGAAGATAATTAAATAAAAGAATTACAAAATATGAAAGTGTCTGGTCGGCCCTAATGTTAAAATGAAGTGACATAAATGGTATAAATAAACATCATTATACATTCATTTTGATACAAGTTGAATTTCAAAGGAAATAAGAAGTAAAAGAAGGCCGGATTTCAAGGGAGGATGAAGTCTTTTGGTGATGTGTTCTAAGGTATGTTATTTTCAGGTCATCTTACCATTTTTTCTATAACTTTTTTTCTAGAACGATTCAGATGGTGAAATCGCTATAGTATTGAGAAGACATATCAAGGTACCTCTGGTAAAAAGTTTATCTCTTGATTCGCTATAATTATGGAGATACAGTCTGTGGAAGATAGGGTTTGTGACCAGTCCTGAAGCTAGTCAATAAACAGGTGTTTCAGGAAAAATAGTCATAACTTATTCATACAAAATACAAATGAAGTGGGACTACTTCCATTAGAAATAGTACGGACTTTAGTTTCTTGTGTGCGAGTTTCAGAATCGGATGTTAAATATTGAGCGTGTGGCATTTTGTACAAGTCGAGTCTTCTGAATAGACCAGAATTGAATAAAGTATACCATTCTTTCTATAACCTCTTTTTGGGGAGGATTCAAGGAGTGAAAATTGGAGGAGTTTCAAAGAATACAGTAATATTATCTACAAGATCAAAGTACTCCAAGAATTGAATAATTGCAAAAATTGAAGAAGTCTTAGGAAGCATTATCAGGTTCTATGTGATGATTGGTTGATGGTGATGATTTAATGTAAAGTTTTATTATCTCTCATATATTCTTGGGTGGAAGGAAGGGGCATGGATGGAGAGTTCAACTCTCTCTTGATATTGGAGGATTGTATCT
>ML780742.1:463203-518098 GCA_009831015.1 Picea engelmannii
TATTGTGCATGGTGTATTATGGTGTATTGGTGTAACTCTTATACTATTGTTCATTGCTCATTGGATATAGTTGAATGGTTTAAGTATAAGTTGAAAAAGGTTTTAAATTGTACTTGATACTGATTCACCCCCCCTCTCAGTATTAACAGAGCTTGCTCAAGCAACAGATTGATAGAATTGTCTGCTCCGTCTTTTTTATTTTCTTCCGCTATGGAGATTTTCTTAGTCGTGCGAGAGAGATTGTCTTCAATAGAGACAAGCTCGAGACCCAACTTGCTATACTCTGACCTCGTCGGGGACATGCACTGAAAAAAATGATCAAGAGCAGCTTACTCTGATACCACTGATCTGGATTATTTTCGGCACGAAATGAGAGTGGAGATATAATAAATAAATGTACAAAGATATATAGGATATCCAATATTATAACAGAAATGTATTAGAGATGAAACCATAAACACAGATATACAATAATACACAATTTTCTATTAATGAGCGAAAATGTACAAAGACTGTAAAATACAGAGTGAAAGACTCGCTAGAATGGTGGAAACTTATCTCTGGGAAGAGATGTGATGGCTACTCGCATCTGTGAGAAGATGATATTACAATGAGGCTCCAAAGGCCTTTTTATCATAAAGAAAATGTAAGTTTTTAACCTGTGAAGTAAAGCAATGCATATAGATTCTTAAGCAAAACAGAATTTAATCAATGGCTCATGCACAAAGTACACAGAGATTTTATACCAGAAACCCTTAACCAGGAAAACCTTTCTTATATTCATTATATCGAATTTCACCATTCACTATACAATATATACAATGTTTTTAGGTATTCCATAGATACCAAAACCCTAATCCCTAAAACCGGGATTATTTTTAGTAAACCGCTAAAAATAGCAAAAACCGCCCAAAAAATAATTGTGCTACCCCGATCCCCGTCAGCCTCAGGCTATGCTCGGTGTCGAACGCTGCGTGTAACCAGGGGGGCATACCTGCCCCCCCCCCCCTGGGACCCCCCTTGGAAAGCACCCAGCGCACACGGCACGAACAGAGCACTACTACTAGGGATCGTCAGACGCAGTTGTCATATCTGAAGTGCCCACACACACACATGCAAAGAATATAACACATACCCAACAGAAAATCCAAAACCCTAACCCCAGAAGATGAAAAGCCAACAGTTTTGTGGACCCCATTTTGGGTAGTTTCGTGTATCAACTTTTCGGGGGTGTAACTTTGGCATACGATCTTTGTTTGGGGCGCACGATAGCTCGTTGGAAAGGTATCATCGAGGAGATTCATTTTGGGGGATTAATTAGAGCCTTCAACTATCATTGAAAGGCCTGATCCTGAAAAATCTTCATTTAGGCCCTCAAAATGGCCCGGGAAGTTAAAAACTGCTAAAAATAGTAAATTACCAAAATTGTCAGAAAACTATTTTGACCATGTTGGAAAAGGTGGGTGGCCACCGATATCCACCTGGATCAATGAGTTTTTGGTTATGCCATTTGGACTTATTAATGCACCTTCAACATTTTAAAGCTTGATGAATTCTATTTGCAAGCCCTTACTAAGAAAATTTGTGTTAGTAATTTTTTATGACATATTAATCTACAACAAATATTGAGTATTTTTTTATGACATATTAATCTACAACAAATATTGGGAAGAGCATGTACAACGTGTTGACAAAGTATTACAACTATTGGAAGAGAAAAAACTTTATGCAAAGGCTTCCAAGTGTGCCTTTGGTGTTCAAGAAGTGGAATATTTGGGTCATATTGTATCTTATGAAGGTGTAAAAGTGGACCCTAACAAAATTAAGGCTATGAGGGAATGACCAATTCCCAAAACCTTGAAGAATCTTGGAGGATTTTTAGGATTGATAGCCTATTACCGTAAGTTTTTCAAGAACTATGGTAAAATAATAGCACCTCTAACAACATTATTAAAGAAGGAAGCATTTTCTTGGACTGAAGAAGAAACCAAAGCTTTTAAAAAACTTGAGGCTATGTGTACAACTCTTGTCCTACCCACACCTAAATTTACAAAAACATTTATTGTGGAGTGTGATGCCTCGGTCCATGGAATTGGTGCAGTTTTAATGCAAGCAGGAAGGCCCCTTGCCTTTGAAAGCAACCAACTTAAAGGGAAAAAAATAGTCAAACCCATTTATGAAAAAGAAATGTTGGTCATACTACATGCATTTTAGAAATGGTGCCCTTACCTAATAGGAAGACACTTTAAAGTAAAAAAAGATCATGATAGTTTGAAGTACTCCTTGGAGCAACTATTATCTTCAAAAGAGCAACAAAAATGTGTTACAAAGATGTTGGGTTATGATTTTGGAATTATCTATAAAAAAAGGAAAACATAATGTTGTGGAAGATACCCTTTCAAGGAAAGAAGAAGAAACAGAAGGTTCACTATGTATTATTTCTATTTTGCAATTTGGTTGGGTGGAAGAAGCAAGATAAAGAGGTATGCAAGATCATTCAACAACTACAGGAGGATCCTATTTTAATAGACAATTTTTTTATGGAAGAATGATTTGCTGGTTTTTTTTTCATGTGGTTCAAGACACCGGATATCAATGCTTGCCACGTCTATGGAACCCCCCCCCAAAAAAAAAAAAAAAATATGCAAGAGAACATAGGGAGGCCGAGTATTTTCAAAATCTTGCGGGCTCAATAACAAGAGAATCTTATAGAACCATTTAAGGGCACAACATGTCACTCACAAGGAATTGAACGTGGGTGGGGAGGGTAACAATCATTCCTCCCAACCACCCAAGCTACATCCAATGGATAGAAATAATAATTTTCTATGGTATCATTTTTGCCTATATTTATGTAAGAAATCCCAACTCAAATAGAAGGTCCTTCTGGAATTGCACATTTCTCCTATAGGAGGACATTCAGGATTCTTGAAAACATACCACAAGATCAAGAAGGATTTTTCCTGGGAAGGTCTTAAAACTGATGTTCAAAAGTTTGTGTCTGAATGTTTGGTCTTCCAATATAATAAGGGAGAGAAAATCAATACTCCAGGTCTCCTACAACCATTAGTTATACCAAGTCAACATTGGGAAGAAGTTTCAAGGGATTTTATTACAGGTTTACCCAAATCCGAAGGAAAGACTATCATCATGGTAATAGTGGATCCACTGACAAAGTATGCCCATTTTTGCTCTCTTTATCATCTGTTTAAAGCAAGTATAGTAGCCACAACATTCATGGAAATGGTTCAAAATATACATGGAGACCCCAAGCTTATTGTAAGTGACAGAGATCTAATTTTCACTAGAAATTTTTGGACTGAATTATTTTCATCTTTGGGTACTCAATTGGCTCATAGCTCATCTTACCACCCTCAATCTGATGGGAAAACTGAGATTTTGAATAAATTTATAGAAGGATATATTTGTTGCTTTGCATCCGATA
The DNA here is from genome assembly GCA_009831015.1 of Picea engelmannii. Lineage (NCBI taxonomy): Eukaryota > Viridiplantae > Streptophyta > Pinopsida > Pinales > Pinaceae > Picea > Picea engelmannii. Next base: position 466,649 of record ML780742.1, read on the forward strand.
AAAAGACACAATGGGTCAAGTGGTTTCCCTTGGCGAAACGGTGGTACAACACATCCTTCCATACTTCATAAAAAATGTCCCCATTTCTGGCACTTTATGGATATCATCGTCCATCCATTACATCACCCTTGAAAGGGAATACAAAGTTTCAAGAAGTGGAAGACCGCATAGGAAACCAACAAGAGGTCCTCAAACTATTGAAGGAAAACTTGGTTATGGCACAAAATAGGATGAAACAACAAGTAGATCAACATCACAGTGAAAGGGAATTTGAAGTGGGGGATTGGGTATTTCTAAGGCTACAACCATACAAACAGATGTCCCTCAAGAAAGAAAAGAAGGACAACAAATTAACACCCAAATATTATAGCCCCTATAAGGTTTTGCAAAGGATTGGAAGTATAGCTTGCAAATTGGAGTTGTCTCCATCTTCACATGTACATCCAGTCTTCCATGTTTATTGCTTAAAGAAGGTCATTAGTAATAATATCCCAATGCAAACTATTTTACCAGAGATCAATGAAGAATGGAAAATCATACTAGAGCTAGAAACAATCCTTGAAACAAGAATTAAGCAACTAAGAAATTGAGCAATTACAGAGTACAACATCAAATGGAAGAACCTACTAGTGGAAGAGGCAACATGGGAAGATGAGTTCTTCATGCAGAAGCAACCGTGGTTAGCCAAGTGTTTGTGACAACACTTGTTTGAAGGGGAGGGGCATGTTAATCCCTAGAAAAATCCTTATTTTATGTATAAAACTCCATATTAATCACTATACATTTAATTATTACAATTCTAATGTTATATGTGTAGGTCGGCTAGAACCCTTCATTGCACCCTTTCATCATAATTGCACCCCGTTGTCTCCTATGTATATAACAAGGATACCTAGTCTTAGGATCATCGTATCACATCTCATATTGTATTTTGAATTGGATATATTGCGAAAGGAGGTTTCCCCCTCAAAGTGGACTGTAATTCATTGACTTTTTATCATTTTTAAGGTGTTGGATTGTAACAAAAGTCCTTCATCTGGGGTATTATTGGCATACTCTTTTCAGAGATGCCAAGAATTACGTCAGAAGCTATGATAGTTGTCAGTGTATGGTTCACCCAGTGCAAGCAAACGAAATGCCTCTACAACCTCGGGTACTCATAAAGCCTTTTGAGAAATGGGCTTTAGACTTTGTAGGACCTATCACTCCAATGTTAAGGAAAAATAGGTATATTTTGGTATGTACTGACTATGTTACTAAATGGGTAGAAGTTAAACCTGTTCTTCATGATATTAAACAAGTTCTTGTAGATTTTTTATTTGAGGATATATTTACTCGTTTTGGTGTCCCAAGACAAATTGCCACAGATCAAGGCACTCAGTTTAGATAAAAACTTGTCTAAACCATCATAAAGCAATACAAGATCAAGTACCAGAAGTATTTCCTATACCATACACAAGCCAATGGGTATGTGGAATCAAACAAAGTTCTTGAAGCCATCTTAACCAAAACAATTCAGTTGCACCATCAAGATTGGGCAAATTGGCTTTCAAAGGCATGTTGGGCAAACCAGACTACATGGAGGAATAAAACTGGACATACACTATATGAGCTTGTATATGGTAAATGATTTTTGCTCCCTATTGAGTTCCAAATAAAAAAATTCAGGCAGTATCCAAGCTAGGAATGGATCTCTCAGATGCTCAACAACACAAAATAGCACAACTCAATGAATTGGATGAGATACGACGGGATGCAATTCAACACACCACTATCATCCAACATCAGAGACTGAAATGGCATGACAAGTTCATCAGAAAGAAGAAATTCAAACCAGGTTACTGGGCTATTTTTTTGACTCCAAATTTAAAAATTTTAAAGGAAAGCTTGGTACTCGTTGGTTAGGACCATATGAGATAGAGACAATTTTTAATAATGGATTAGTTAAAACCAATACTATTGATGAGAATGGCATTTCTTTTATAGTAAATGGGCATAGATTAAGGTTATATTATAAGCCTTTGAACTAAGAAGAATTTGTCCACAATATGCTTCAACAATCAGAAATGGAGATAGTGAGTAAGGGAAATCCTTCCCCTACTCCCATCTCAAATCGATCTTTCTTCCTCTTGTTTTAAAAGAAATAAATATATAAAAAAAAAGAGAAAAATAAAAATAAAAAGCAAAGATAAAAATAAGAGTGCAACATGTGAAAACTAGTTTTGGCACAGTTGTGCGTGGATTCTATTTGAAAACCAATGATCCGGCGAACATAATTCAATTCCTTTCAAATAATTACCGGATTTTTTTTCAAAAGCTCTTATTCAGGATTTCAGTGTTCTAGCTTATGATCTTAGTAAACAAAGTTTTTTTTTAGATAAGATTACAAAAAATCAGTTTTTTCCAGCATTCATACAAACGGATTTTTCCCTTTATTACTTCATATTAAAAGCTCAAATATTTTAGAAGCTTTCATATTTTTAGAATTGCAAATATGGTATTTTCATAAATAAATATTTCAGCAATCTTCAGAATGATCAAGTTTTTTTTAGTACATGTTCAGAATTTTAGAATTTCATTCTGTAACATTTTAGATCTTCTCTAGACATATAAGGGAAAAGGGTAGTTGTAGACCAATTTAGTTCAATTTTAGAGCTTATCGTTCAAATTATTCCACATAGGGATCTTCAGAGCAATTTAATTCCTGCAATTTTTAGACTTTTTGTAGTTACAGAGTTTTAGGTAGCTACCATAATTCCCCTGTAAATGCCTTTTAAGAAACTAATAGATATTAACTTTTTTCTAAATCTAGTATGCAACACATTTTTCATGGCACGAATGTGAGAATTTCATCCATTATGTCATGAAATTCATTATTCACAATTTTGAAGTTCCAGATCATCATCAATAACTTCATATTAGTCATCAGCAGTTCTAGAATTTTTCAACAGTTCCATATTTTCCATATGTATTCAATGAGGAAAGGAATCAACATCAACATTAAAGTCAAATTTGGTTCATATCTCCTCCTCCATCTTCAACAAAAAGAAAGGTGATCAAATCATGGCTACATGTAAACCAGAAGTAATGGATTTTAAGCTACGTTTGCTATAGGAATTGTGAAATGTGTAAAGAATTTGGACAAATTATAAGTAAGTCTTGATATGAATTTACCTTATTTCTAATCCTATGATCTACCCTACTCCATTCTATCATTTTCCTATATCACTACTTTCATTTTGTACCCTTAAAAACCTACCATAAGCTATCATCGCTCATATGAAAATAACACTCACTATCATAATTATATATGCATGTCAAATTTTTTTTGATGTGCACTATTAAAAGTGTTAATTAATTTGATATTTCCTAAGTTACGACCCAAAGCATTCATGAGAAACAACAACATTTTGAATTATGCCTTGGAAATCGGCATTTCTATCGAAATGATCGTTTTCATCATTCAAATGATAGGCATAAACATAAACCAAACATCTCTTGAATTCTTCCCTCATCCAAATTCGATATAGCATCATTACCATTCTGCTCCTTAATCATTGTGACTAACAGTGATTTCGAGACTAGCATCTCCTCTAACATTGCAGATTGAGTATGGGTCCAGTTATCATGCACGAACCATTTGATGCAGAGATCCTGGATGCTTATTCAAAATGCCATAGAAGGTTTAGAAAGGAAGGATGGTTATCATTTTTGCAGAAATTTCAAGGTTATGACAAACAGGTAACAAAAGTAATTGTTGAATCATTTGATGGGACTCAGGCCCAGATATGAGATCTTAAGTTATAGGTGTTATAAGCTTTTATCGTGCAAACTACCGTATTACCACAAAGTGGGGAAAATGGTTCAAAAACCAAAAAAAAAAAGGGTTGTTTATGGAAGGAGTTTATCAAAGATCTTGCACTGGCCTCGAATTGGAACAAGGGAATTCCATGAACAACTCTAAAAGAAAAATGAAGACACACTTTGTATACTATGTAGAAGTATGTTACCTATGAATTCAGGTATGGCCTTGTGTTCTTCTACCATCTCCAATTGCTACTGCACTTCATAAAAGGTCGGGAAATTAATTTTCCATTTTATCTGTTAAATAGTTTTAAAAAGATGGCATTGAGTATTTAATGAAACCCTGGGAACCTAGAAAGAAGTTTGTTCCATTTTTGTCTAGTTAAGATTTTGGTCAAAGTTAAACTACATGAGTAAAATGATAGCTAGGAAAAAATTCTAGTACAAAATCACTTCATGGAAGTGCCAACTAAACAATGAGTTAAGGGTTTGAAATGCAAGGTCAATACAACTAAGGTTCCTAAAATGAAAAATTTTGAACCAGAGCTAGAGAAAAAGATGGGAAATTTTGAACCAGAACCAAAGAAAACAATGAGAAATACAATACCAAAGCTAGAGAAGAAGATAAAGGTTTTGAACCCTGAAAAAAGTCAACCAAGAGGCTAGCCCAGAAGAAAATTAGCAAAGAAACCTAAGGAATTTGAGGAAAGGGGTTTGAAGTCCGAAATAGAAAAAGGGGATAAGGGCTTGAAATCCCAAGAATTTGAGCAGAAAGTTGAGACTGTAGAAAGTAATAAAAGGAAGGTAGAGACTTTTGGGCGTCGGACTACAAGAAGTATGACCAAGAGCCCGAATACACAACAATATGACAACAACAAAATTCAATATAAGGAGGTAATTGAGCTCGAGGAATTAGACAAAGAGAAACATCGCAACTTTTAGATGAAGGAAATTCATAAGAATTTCAGCAAGAAGCCTAGGACCAGATTGTCTTTCGGTCCTTCACTAAGTTTAGGAAACATGGGTGAACTTGATGATGATGATGTAGTTATGAATTTTGATGAGCCTGTGATGAATTCCAATGTTTACATAGCCACCAAAATTAAAAAAGAAGCAGTTCCAGATCCATTGCCTTCATCCCCGAAGCTACTGAAATGAGTTAGTAAAGTTAAGAAGCTGAAAGAAGAACTTTAGGAGATGGAATTCCTTGGAAAATATATCAAATATGAGAATGAAACATTGAAAACTTGCAGTGCTATGCTACAAGGGAGAATGAACAGCTTGAATAAAAAAATAAATTGCTAATCAAGAAAGTTAGAAAAAGGTACACCCACATCCAACAAGTTAAAATAAAAAATAGAAGAATAAAGATGAAGGTTAATGAAGCTAAGAGGGATATTCAAGCCTCATCCTCTAGTTTGAACATTCTTGTAGATGCTACATAAAGTCTCTAAGAGCACAAGATCAACAATTTTGAAATTTTTTAAGGTTTCAGGAGGGAATTTAATTTTGGAGGAACGGAGCATATTTTGGTTGCATGAGGACATGCAACATCTTCCATGTGGGGGACATTTTGGGTCCTCGAATTGAACTATTTTTGTCACTTCCGTACTTCAAATTCCTTCTGAACCTATGCCTATGAACTCTCCTACACTCCATTATCACGTCTTTTTCCATGATTATTTCCCCAACTACAGGATTTGTATATCAAAGGACACATTCAAGGTAAAATTGTCCATTCTTGCATGTTTTCACCTTTCCTTATGCAAATTAGTATAAAAGTCATTATATTAATAAGTCACTATAGAATCACAAATTTTGTAGCTATTGATTATTTTGTAGCAGAATCGTATCTTTGTATGGTTGTGTGCATCCCAAAATTAGATCGTGACTTGGAGGAGGTTAGAAATCATCACCAGATGGTCACTTACCTATCAACCAAGATTTTGAGTCAACCGGACCAATATGGGAGTGAGTTCAAAGTTCGGGTCAACGCAGAATACAGTGACAAAGCATCTGATTTGATTTAGCACCAAATCATCCACGAGGTGTCAAAGAAATCAAGTAGGAGAATTTCATGCATCATTTTCATGAAAGTCTCCCTATGTGGGTCATCAAAGTTAGTTCATCTAGCCACGAGTATACCAAATCTGATTTGTAAAATATATGAGCATTATTTTATAGATAAATATGTTTTAGAGATCTATAGGTTTTGGAACTTAAGGATATCATTTGTAATGTATAAATACTTCATCATGAGAGCCTACAAAGGACGAATATGATATGATCTAGAACCACTGTAATTTTATTTTGCTGATTGGAAATTAATACAAATTCTAGGTGACTGGTAATCTTATGCATTGTGAATTTTAATTGCATAGTTCAGTTATGTAGCGTTCTTTAGCATCGTCAACTAAACCAGGAGGGCCCCCTGTGTGAGGCATACATTGCTTCAATTTTAATTAGTTTTATTTTGATTTAGTAGTTGTTTGATTTTCATTACTATCGTTTCATTTCTTAGAAGTTTTCAATTTCATTTATTAATTATGTTTTTAATACTACATAAACACTATTGCACATAATTGTTAACTGAATAAAGATTATGCTATTCTGATTGCACAAACCTTCATTGCACGTAATGATTGAAATCCTATAACATCATTGCAATTGATAGTCCAATAGGTTAACAAATTCAAGTGTCTGGAATCATTTTTGTAGCTACACATTAATTTTGTTTCTGTAGTTTTTTGTTTACTCTATTTTATGTATCTATGCAGTAACTATGTTTTGGTAGTAGAATAGTGAGCAACTTATTTTAGTGTTCATTTAGATATAGGTCATAAACTAAATCCTACATATATAGTGTAGGCACTTCATCAATTTACGAATCTCGGATTGATGAATTTAATGTAGCAAAGTTCACTCTATTAAATTGACTAATAGACATTATTTTATCATGATTTGGATGATGAATTGAATATAGAAACTATCGAATATCTCATGATGTGCTCACATCCCCATGACTGATCAAAGTTTAATCCATAAAGCCCTAATTTGCTTTTATCGATCTCTAATTTTATTGATTATTGAACTATAATACTTTATATGTTGATGCCTAAAGAGGCACATTGGACTAGTTGATTGAATGATGGACTAGTTTGGGATAACCAACACGGCAATAATACACCTCAACAACATACTATCTATAATGCATATACTCAACAACATACTATCTATAATGCCTATACTCGAAAACATAATATCTATAATTCCTATACTCAACAACATTAAGAGTTATTAAAAAATTACAAGATAAATTAAAATATTGTCTATATTCAACAACATTAAGAACTATTAAGAAATTCTAGGTGATACAAGACTATTAGGAAATTCTAGTCGTATACATATTTCATTGAAATATGAAGAACCTTCTATACCAAACAATTAAAAGAGGTACATATCAATCTGGGCACCTTGATCATCTACAAGTAATCAAGGGTATGAAACACATTATCTAAATTCATTGGTTAATTAATTAGTGTAACCTTGAGCTGCAGATATATAGAGTGCAAATGATAGGCCTAGAATTAAGATGCAAACAATGCATGCTACATATCATAGTAGTCCCAAGCAAGAATGAAATTCCAAGGTAAAGTGTGAAGATGGATAATATGTAGTAGAGGTTCCATAAAGGAAAGTTCAAAAGGGATCTATTTCCTAAAATTTATTTCTAGACCTCATCTTTGGATCTGTCATTCTTATCTTCTGCTTGATGAACTCAAAGTGTGAGATTGCACAACTCTCACTATTTTTCTGGCAATCTTAAGTGTGTTATAGTTTATGTTTATCATAGAATATATGAATTTGAACTTAGCATAATGGATTGTAAAAAAATTTGGACCAATGTATGCAATGACTGCTACCAACCTCACTAGTTTGATAATATAAATGAATCTTTTTCCTTAGCCTGTATGTATGTATTTATACACACACTCACACAAGTTAATAGTATATGTTGTAAATTATTAATTCTCAAACTTAATGGTGAATCTTATAAAGTGATCTTGTCCTAGCAATATTTGTGAATTTTGTTGTCATGGAATTTGAACACAAACATGAACCACGTGACTTTGTTTATAGATACCAAAATATATATATATATATATATATATAACATATGAAAGTACATACATATACCATATGAATCTACACATAAAAAAATTTATATGTAATAGATAGAGATGCAATGTGTCTCTTGAAGAGCATATACTCCCTAATACACCCATCTATTCAATCTATATATAGAATGTATCATATTACAACTTATATTTCGAATTAGAGATGATGTGTATACATATTTGAATTTAGATCTTATGTTGACATAAAAAACTACCATCCCAAAACTGACCCATACCTAAAATATGAAACTCCCACTACCTAAAAAACATTCTCTACAATTCAAACCACTTAGACAAACTGGCTCCACTACCTTGAATAACAATCATAACCCTCAATAACCCCCCCAAAATTCTAAGAATCTATTCATTCAACTAACAAGAAAGACATTGAATATAGTTTCTAGAAGGGAGCTAATAAGTGAAAAGGTTGATATATGGGTAAGTTTGCTCCACTATTGGGGTGTTGCATTATGCATGCTTGTTTGTTGTGTTTCCTTCAATATGCAGTTAGAAATGTTTCCATGACTTGTTTAATTTGTCTTTGAATTATTAATTTATATCCTTCTTCTAATTTTGTAGGCTCCTTTTTGCCTGATTTACAGGATGGGCTATTGAATGGGAACTACCACATTCATGAGTTACCAAGATATAATTATTCATTGGTTGAGAAGATCAAGGACTTGCTCATAACTACTCCAGATAGACCATTATCTATGGTTTCTTATGAGATACAGGTTCCTCCTATGGACACCCAAGATCATGGTAGGATGGTTGTGAATTAGTTTTGAGTTTCTTTATACTTGTTATTGCCAAATGAAGAAGTTGTTACCGGCTAAACTAGTAGCCCTTGGGGAATTTCTATGGGGACAACATGATACAGGAAATGCACCATTGTCACCTTAGAACAATCACCCTTTCACTTTAGGTCATCTCCTAGATACCAAGGGGGGTTATTCCAATCCTTTCAACGACACACCTCAATATACATTAGATAAACCAATGCCTAAGTAACCAAATACCCGAAGAATATTCAACCAAGTGTTAGGAAAATAAAGCTACAATATAAATAGGGTTAGGAGATAATTATAAGGGTGTTGAGATATGAAATAAATATGCTACATTAGAAAACACAAACCAACACTATGATTTCACTCTTTAAATGAAGAAACAAGTCTCTTTTAATGCACAAGAGTGAGATATCGTTGCATAAACCAAGAACCAATGATATACTTGAGTTATACCTTGATTGAATGTTGTAAAATGGACTAGCTTCTTGTTGTCCAAATATTCCATAATATGATTTATGATAAGAAAAAAAACACAGAAATTGTAGATTTTGGGTAAGGAAAAGTTCCCCAAGAATTCCTAAAAGCACCTAAAATGATGAATCTTGGGTACTTCAACTATGGAAATGAACAAAAATTTCAAAAATAGCCTAACAATGATAAATTTCAAGTGCAAATGAATAATATCCAAGAAAGTATCTCAAACTTGCAAAAAAAGGTGATGAATCCCCCTAAGGTTTCACCAAAAATCTCCAAAATGATATAAGACAACAATGAATTGCTTAGGAGATGAATTTCACCATTAGAATGTGTTATATAAACTTGATAGACAATTCCAAAGTGAAATATAAACTATGGTAGGGTTAAATTTCACCTTTTAGGGTTAAACCCTCGTTCTAGGGTTTCACCAATTTTGATTTTTATTGTTGTAATGAATTTCCATAATTGATAAACACCTTAAATCAGCCACAAGAATGTTAGACAAGGCATCACAATCCAAGAGGAACAATATGCCTTCTAGGGTTAAAAATCAACAATTTAGCACAAACCTTTGGATGAAGATGTCTAGAAAATAAAAGTAAATTGTTAGCTTTATTCTAGACAATGAAATAAATATTTTTTATAGTTTATATATTTTATATGTTTTTTTATTTTACAAGAAATAAAAGGAAATAATTGAAAATTTAAGGTTTTTTTTGGTGAATGTTGGGAGTTAGGGCTTAGCCTTATCTCCACCTAGGTCTTATGGGGTCAAGAAGTATGCCCCTCTAAGAATTGGTTATCAACTTTTATGGATTAGAGTGAGAGATTAGGGACACAAGGCTAGTAATCTCTTGTCTAATCAATAGAAACCATGAAACCAAGGTCGTACAAGAAGGGTTTCCCCAAGGGAATAGCCTTCACCAACAAGATCAACAAAAGAGTTAAAAAGAATACTTAAAACCCTTGCCAATGAGCATAGAACTAATCAAGACAAGAGATAAGCACTTACCAAATCGTTTCAAGGAAGAAGGAAGAGATACAAACCCTAGACGTCCTCCCTCCAAGTAGTTGACAACTCCTCAATGGATTTATCTTGCTAGTTTATGTAGAATATTTAGCATTCACAATATTATTTAAGAAAAATATGCCAAGAAGAATAACAAGGAAAGATAGAACTCCAAGAATTGAAACCAAGAAAACACCAAGTAAAGATATTCTATTAAATGGCTCCAATAATGATCTCCAACAATTCACAACAAAATGAGCGAGAGGAGTGTCTATATTTATAAATGAGGCTCTCAACTCCTCTCCACTCTTTATTCCCCAAAATTATGCTAAGGAATAAAATAAAATGACTTGTCATCCACACAAATCGGAGACTAAGTCAAAAGGTACAATTAAATGATGTTTTACATGTTTAAAACCCTCATAGAAGGGTGATGTCAACTTTAGAAGAGGGTCGATTTGACCTTTTTGGTACAATGTTTCACTTGAGGAGTCTTGGGGAGGGCATAAAATGTGGAAAGGAATCATCCTTGGCCACCAAAATTCCAACATCCACCCAAATAAGACGGGATGGCCTCACCCCAAGCCAAAATAAAACCCCAAAAGTGGATGACTTCTCTAATTTGCTCAACAAGCCATCAAAAGGTGATCATAAAGTGCACCCACATCAAAAGGGTAAGTGCCAAGTGATGTCCATCAAGTGTCAAGTCACATAAGTGACCTCCACATAATTAAATTAGGCTCCAAAAATCCCCCAACGTCCTCATGAAATCCCCCCAAATTAAGTTGGTTCTCCTTTAGTGAGTCGATTTCTCTAAAAAGATGCCAAAGGAAAGGGACATTCTGAATTTTGACACATGGATAACGTATAGGATGTCCATGTGGATGAAATTATCTTATTTGTGCCTCGAATATGGTGACCAATACCTCAAAATCCATGATATGCCTAAAAAATGTAAAATTGGATAATCATGTGCAAAATAATCTCTAAAGGCCCAAGTGTGGTACATACATAAGAAAGAGAGAGTCCATGTGGGTAAGGTGTGCTAAACCATGGGTGTGACAACCCTTACAAAGCACAATCACATTTTACATAGCTAAAGAATAAGTGAGTAGTTAGGCCCCCGTAAATCATGTATCCTAGTAGATCCACCTCAAAATGCATGCCTACCTACCTAGGACATAAATTACTAACATTAGAGGGAGTTACCACATCCAAAGGGGTAATTGATCGAAGAAATAAAACTAAGCACCTTAAGAATGGCAACTAAAAGGAAATTCCATGACCATCCACCTGGGGGGATCTGGGTAACCTCTAACCAACACTTGTACATCAAAATCATCACATCATGGATAGATACAAAGAAATCATCACACTTTGGGCACATTGGAGTGGTCACATCTCATGAAACAATGTAGGGTACATTGTTGAAAATATGAGGTGTTATAGTTGGCTCCAACTTTGGGACATGTGCTCATCTCAAGACTACATGATAACTCCTGAATATGGGAAACCTGTAGGCCTAAAACATTCTCACAAAATGGATATTAAATGCAAGGGAGGGAAAGAAACAAGTGCCTTATCCCTTCCATGAGATAAAAATAAATTCATGCATGAAATGAAATGAATGAAGTGTATGACACCAACCTTTAGAGAATTTAAAACAATGTAGGCATCATTTTCCTTTATTCAAATGAGAAAAAAAATACAACACTCAATAAAATGCAACACACATGTTAACCTAATGATTGTGCTAAAGAGCTTATTCATTATAGTATAGTCTAATATAAATAACATATCATACTAAGTAAAATCATAAATCCAATGTAACCATTTCATGAGTTCAACAATACCTTGAAAGTTTTATTTGTTCTTGGTCACAAACCAAAATAAGGACACATCAAGGATCAAGTAAGCACATGTCGGCATTTCCTTTACCTTTCTTTGGTTGAAATCTAAAGTATGGTCATGATCATGCGAAAGAAGGATGAAGGCATGCCAAGGTTTACTTGTATTGTTGCAAGATTCTTCAATCCAAAGGTGGATAGGGATTATGTAATCATATTTTTGGTCATAAGCATAAGGTAAACCATCACTACCACTCATCAAACCATCTAGCAAGAGGGACTCTAATGGCGGATCCAATAGAAACCGACAAGAATATTGCTACCCCTCCTTGTTGTTCTCGATCTTATATATGGATGAAGTATGAGAAAACCCATCATGTATGAAAAAATATGTGAATCCATTAATCATGGCTGACTGCACCTATATGTGGAGCTCAAAATTTCTTGTAATAATCCCAAGGTCAAGCATGTTGATGTCTAGCATTATCACTAGATGGATTTCATTAAATGTGAAATTCATGAGTTGGGGACTTCCATGGCTGAAATGTTTTTGTTGTCAGTTGGCCATGAAAAACCCCTTCATGTCCCTGTAATTCAGCCTCATTGGTGGGATGAAATTGTTGTTCCTACACAATGAAGTTAGCTTTACATTTAGTGACTATATTTGGTTGTCTACAAGACCATAAATCTACATTTTTTCTCTAGAAACATCACCATCTGTATCATAAATGGGATCCCCATCAAAATAAAGACAATTTATATTCCATTTATGTTTTTCAATACAAAGAAAAGCATCAATATTCTCAATAACTTTGTAATCATGCTCTTCATTAAATAAGGGTTTCTCCATTAGGTTTTCCTCTTCCAAGCTACTAAAATATGTATCATAAAATTCAAAATCTTGGAGGAGTATAGTATATCAAACCCTTGCTTTCTAGTGGTAGAGAACTGACAGATGCGTGAATGATTTTGTCATCGAGGTTCCTTTCATATATCTTCCCTTCAAGAGTATCTTGATTTCCAATGGAGGCATGAACATATTCTTCATCATCATTTTCTTCTTGAGGATTTGCAACAAAATCTTCAATGAAATCGTCATCTTCAAGAGAAATACAAGGTGCTTCTTCAAGCTTTTCTTCGACAAGATCATCTTTGTTAATAACATCCCAAATTTCCTCGGCATCTTTAACCTAGGGTACCTGTTCCTCATCCTTTTTCGATTCTGAAATGTTGTAGAACATTGGATCATGGGAGGGTGGAGAGGGATGAGCTTCTTCTTGACCAGTTTCATCGTATTTATCAGGAGGTCCAGGGACTTCTTTGATTGGCCTTAGTTCATTGTAAAAAAAATGATTTTTTGAATGGTGGGTAGCCATTGCTCATAGCAGTCTCAATGTCCAAAAAATATGGAATTTCCCCCTTATCAAGAGATTCAAACCAATACTTTGCATCATCTTCGAAACCAAGTGCAAAATATTTCATCATGTCATCTTCAAAAATGAAGTCATTGTCTCTATAGAATTCAAGGAATGTTGAAAGATGGCTTGAGGCTAAATCACCATTCCCATGAAACTTTGGAATTTTATTTAGATATACATCGGGTTCCTCATGAAGAGGAGTCCATACATTTGACAAGTCAAGGGGATCAAAACAATGGATGAACTTATAAAATTCCATGGTGGAGTCATTATCACGTCCCCCCAGTGTGCCTAGCCAAATCTTGCAATCATGCACCACTAGAGGGCATGCGACACTGCAACATTTCTCACTTGGATGCTTGGCAACGCCAAGGATACTTCATCTGGACTACGCATCTTCAGCTAGAGCATACACATACTCTGTTCTAGGCTATCAGTGAGTCACACTCCTACTCTAGTGCAACTCTTGTATACTGATACAATTGTTAACAGTTTAACACTTAGTCATATTTAATCATACATCCATGAACATGAGAATCCAAGAGAACGACATCAGAACAAACAAAATTCATACACTGAAATAGTGTGGGTGGTACGAACTGTGCCTAACACTCGGCTAAGTCTTCGTTATTGTAAAATAATTGCAATATGAGCACTACTGGCTCGGTTTACAATCGACAAAGTCACACAACTTGCCTCACCTCACCAAGACACTCATACGCATATCCGTCACACAAAGACTCTCTGTCACAACCATCTCTGGAACCTCCCACGATGCACCTCAAACATTCCCTCAATTGCAGACTTGTTGTCTCTTCATTTCTGCAAACTTCACAGATTTCAAATCTACCTCACACAAGCCTCCAATAGACCTGTGTTTCCATAGTTCCCCAAAATTGGCCCAAAAGGAGGTCACCCCACTCTGTCCACTAAATCCACCTCAAGGAAACACAAGTCCTCCCATGTGGAGCAACTTGGCTCCTTAAGGGAGCTTGCCCATCTTTGTCTAAGCCTTCCTCAGAACCACAGAGATCATATTGCTCTCCTTGTCTTCAAAATCTTCCTTCCTTGGTTGTGCACCCTTGTTCTCTTATAGGGACTCCAAAGGTCACCATCGTGAACTGTCACGTCCTTTGGGGGTTTCACACCCCTTGGTGAACCCATGTGTCCAAATGAATTTCCATGCCCCTTCGTGGACCCAGTCGCCCAAACGAATCGTTGTGCCCCTTCGTAGACCCAGTCGCCCAAACAATCATGTGCGCTCATCAATCATTGTTCCCCTTGGGATTGGTGCACTCAAACTTGGTATGCACCTCATGTCGACGTGCCCCAATCTCTTGGTCACCTTCATACTTGGGCAAGCCCCTTGGTGCATTCACATGCCCAAGGCACCCACTTTCCCAACTAGTGCAATACTTGGGTGCTGGAGCAACCCCAATTTTTATCTCCTTGAGGACTTGGGAAAGGGTCTTCACGCCCATCTAGATAAAGACCTTACATCCTCCCCCAACTTAAGTCATTGTTGTCCGTGACAACATCCATAAAATTTACGATCCCCAATTCTTCACCCAAACTTGTGCCCCCATCACCATTAAGTCTATTGGAAACCCCAAGTTTCATCCCAACCGGAAACCCCAAATTTTGCCAAAGTGGAAACCCCAAATTTCCTTGTGAAGTGGAAACCCCAAGTTTCTAAAAACCAAAATGTATTGCACCCAATTCCACATGATCTGTTTCATGAGCCAATATGGTCACTTCACCCAACTCCAAGGATGAAAGTCACCCAACTCTATTGCACTCTCTCATCATGATGTTGGTACCTTGCTACTATTTGGTGGTGCTATTGTTGTCGCTGCCTGCTATAACTGACTTTTGCCCACTTCACTTCAAAATTTCACCTAAGTGTTGAACTCATGTGATCTTTTTGTTACACCCATACTTCAACCAACTATGTCATGTATTTTCACAATGAATTCGCTCGCGCCTTGGATTGATTGGTAGCTAGTCCAACCGTCACGCCCAACTCATGAGAATGCACTTCCTCATACCTGAACTTAGTCTTTTATGTCGCATCTGCGTCACTTCATCCAACTCCAAATACTAAGGCAAGTGTGCATCCTTGCCTCATTGTTCCTACCATCGCCCTATCTTCATCAAGGAGATCCTCCACAATGTCGAAGTGTTGCACTTTGAACCTACTGGTGTGTTTGTACTTTGAATTCCTTCCACAATTCGATCCACCCACAAAATAATCTCAGACCAAGGCAAGGTCTCCCCTCACCTTTCTACATTATGAAGTCACCCCAAAACAAAGTCATCTACGACAACTTGACTCCACTCTCCACCTCATGGCACAGTTATCCAATATGTTGCACACAATCTACATCACATCCAAGTCTATGAAGATTCAAGGGAAATACACACATCTACTCGTCCAAACAACTATGCACGTGTGACTCAAACTACAATCAAGTCCACAAGTCTGGCTTCCTTGGTCGAATTCTCCCCATCTTCATCTACATCGTTGGATATGAAACATATCACCTGCACCAAGAACTACACATCCAGACTGACTTTGCCTCATTACTTCATCACCTGACCATGTTGTCGCATCTACTTCTCCATGCCTATGAATGGTTAGGCTTGACCCTCAACCATGTTTCCCCAAAGCAAGAGAAATACCCATCCCCAAGTAATATCTTCATGTCACAATCTTCCTGGCTACACAATCCTCCAAACAAAGGCAAGTCCTCAACTAGCCTCCTTTCGTCAAGTCACCTCTCCACAACTCAACATCTATGATGAGTGTGGCCAACATGCCCTCAATAATCAAGCATCCCAATGAACTGTCCAAAGTGAACCAAGCAGGATGACTCACCTCAAAGAACTTCAATGCCTTGGGCAGTTTCGAACCAATACTCTTCCAACCTTAACCAATGACCTTGTCAGATCTTTAAGTCATCGCACAATTGTTCACAAGTCACCAAGGTGTGCTCTGCCTCATCCGATGTCCCATACTAAAGGCGATCAAACACCACCCAAGTCACTTGGTCTGCATTCTTCCCATTCAAGTTGATTGCTAACAATTCTCGGTTGATTTCTCTACTAACTCCATTCATCTCCTAGAATGAAATTTCCTTGCATCTACTGCAATCATTCAACTATGGCATTGTCTTCGTAACTGTCAAGTCATCGCATGACCCAACGAATCTAGGTAAGGCACCAAGCACCATGGCACCTCATCCATCGTCTCAAACTGACACATTCAGACCTCACTGTTTGCTTCACCACAATGACCTGTCCAACACACCTCATCAAAGAGATAGGTAGCTTTCTCAAGCCACCTCCATAACTGCATCCAAATCTTCTTAAGTCAACCATAGGACTCATTCAAGCAGGTCACCCCAATCTCTCCACACATTCATCTAATCAAGGCGCCCCAACTCCCAAATGACTTCTTTGAATTTGCACCACTTGATTCACCCTCAAGTTTGTCGGTTCTCACCGAGGAAATATATTGCAATTGAACCACCAAGTCATTTGATTTCCCTTCAAAGAAAACACTGCAACACTTAGGAAATGCAAGAACTCAAAACCAACCATACCTTTCCAACGACATCCTTAGCTACACCCATGGTTCAGGTTTGTTTCCTTGGACATTCACTTGCCCAAGAAACCGACTCTCTGCATGAAATCCCCTTAATCATCATCTGCAACTCTACAAATTTGCAAGACCTTCACTATGATACAAGGCTGAGTCCATCCGTCCACTTTAGAAATCTGTTTAAGTCCCAAAATTCGCATGCAACTAGCCAAACTCATCTCCAATTTCTTGCCATCTCCACACCTTGACTACTTCCATTTCAAGGCACCGACTGACTATAAATTCATATTGTTGTTAACTAATTATTGTAACTCTAGAATACCTACCTCATCTGAAGGTTGCGCTCTACCCATTCATCCAACAACCCAACTATACTCAATTATTGTTCTCGGTTATGCATGAAAAGAAGATATCATGATGGAAACGTTCCCAACCAACTACCTGTTGTAGAATTGCTCTAGGTCACCCCAGGTTGTCCAACACACCCAAGTGCTTCACCTTGTTGCAACCCATCACTGCTCCCCTTCACAATCACTTCTGCAATTAGATTTGCAACAATTCATGTGACAAATCATGCATTCAAATACCTTTCCGAAGTGCTCGGTTCACC
This sequence comes from Picea engelmannii, assembly GCA_009831015.1. Lineage (NCBI taxonomy): Eukaryota > Viridiplantae > Streptophyta > Pinopsida > Pinales > Pinaceae > Picea > Picea engelmannii. Next base: position 484,384 of record ML780742.1, read on the forward strand.
CAACTAACTCTGCACCTAGTATCTAAAGGTTTTCACAACAGGTCTGACACTGACTTCCGTCATGCATCAAACCAACCGATTCTATACCCAAATTGTCTCTGCAATCAAGTCTACAACAAGTTCTTATGATGATTTATGTGATCACCCACCTTGTCCAAGTGCTTCATTTCACCACAAATTCTACTCTCGATCAACACAAGGTGTGCGCCTAGATCAATATTCCACCTCACCACCAATCAAACCTCTGTCATAAGTTTGATGCAAAGTCTGCGATGAACCGGTTCACTCCACTGAAAAATTCACCAAGTCTGTGAATGTTCCCACCGAACTGTCTTCACAATGAATTGTCTATTCAACAAGTGTGTCCCATCGCAATTGTTCTAACTGTAGGAGTGGTGAAGAGATCACCAACCCTTCATCAAAATATGAAACAAACAAGCTCTGATACAATATGTCACGTCCCCATAGTGTACCTAGTTGAATCTTGTGATCATTCACCACTAGAGGGCATGAGACAACATGATGTTTCTCACTTGGATGCTTGTCAACACCAAGGATAATTCATCCATAATACACCTCTTCACCTATAGCATACCCAAACTCCATTATAGGCTACCGGTTAGTCACACTCCTACTCTAGTGCAACTCTTATATATTTAGACAATTGTTAACATTTTAACACTTAGTCATATTTAAGCATACATATATGAACATGAGAAGCGAAGATAACAACAACGGAACAAACAAAAGACATACACAGAAAGAGTTGGGCGACACAAACTGTGCATAACACCCAACTAAGTCTTTGTTATTGCAAAACAATTACAATATGAGCATTATCGGCTCGGTTTACAATCGACAGAGTCACATGATTCGTCTCACCTCATCAAGACACTCATACATAGATTTGTCACACTGATACTCTATGTTGCAACCATCTCCGCAACCTCCTACAGTGCACCTCAGACGTTCCCTCAACCACAGACTTGTTGTCTCTTCATTTCTGCAGACTTCACAGATTTTGGTTCTACCTCACACATGCCTCCAACAGACCTGTGTTTCAAGACTTCCCCAAAATTCGCCCAAAAGGAGGTCGCCCCACTTTGTCCATCAAATCCACCTTAAGGTAGCACAATTCCTCCCATGTGGAGCGACTTGACTTCTTGAGGGAGCTCGACCCTCTTTATCTAAGCCTGCCTCATAATCGTAGAGCTCCTCTTACTCTCCTTGTCTTCAAATTTTTCTTTCCTTGGTTGTGTGCCCTTTTTCTCTTATAGGGACTCCAAAGCTCACCATCGAACCACTGTATCCATTGGGAGTGTCACACCCCTTCGTGAACCCATGTGTCCAAACAAATCGTTGTGCCCCTTCTTGGACCCGTTTGCCCAAACGAATCGTCGCACCCCTTCGCGGACCCAGTCACCCAAACAAACTAATGCGCTCATCAACCATTTTTCCCCTTGGGATCAGTGTGCTCAACCTTAGTATACCCCTCATTTCGACGCACCCCAATCTCTTGGTCGCCTTCATACTTGGGCAACCCCCTTGGTGCGTTTACATGCCCAAGACGCTTGCTTTCCCAACTAGTGCAATACTTAGGTGCCAAAGCAACCCCAAGTTTTGTCTCCTTGAGGACTTGGGCAAGGGTCTCCATGCCCATATAGCTGAAGACCTTATATTCTCTAAGATGATCTTGCTTCAATGAGCCTTCATAATTGGTGGATGTGCTCACCTCTACATCCAACAACGTCTTCAAAATCTATGCTTTGAATCAATCCCAAGTTACCTATTGACCTTTCTCTTGCAATGTACCTCTTTATATTTTCTTTGAGTGGAGTTGCCAAATGAGACAAATCAAGGTTAGAAATAACAATAATATCACCAAGACACAAATACGAGAAAACTTACCCATTAACCTAGTGGGATAATTTCGTCAAGAACCATAAATAAACCCACAAGGTCCTCCCCAACAACGACGCCAAAAAATGTTACCACCCAAACTAACAACCCTTGGGGGATGTTATGGGGATAGCATGATATGGTAAATGCACCATTGTCACCTTATCAGAATCTCCCCTTCACTTTAGGACAACTCCTAGAGACCAAGGGGAGTATCCCAATACTTCCAACTACACACCTCAATATATGTTAGATAGACGAGTGCCTAAGTAGCCAAATACCTTAAGAATATTCAGCCAAGTATTAGGGCAATAAAGATACAATATAAATAGGGTTAGGAGCTAATTATAAGGGTGTCAAAATATGAAATAAATATGATACAACAGAAAATACAAACCAACACTATGATTTCACCCTTTGAATGAAGAAACAAGTCTCTTTTACTGCACAAGAGTGAGATATTGTTGCTAAACCAAGAACCGATGATATACATGAGTTATACCTTGATTGTATGTTGTGAAATGGACTAGCTTGTTATTTTTCAAAGATTCCAAAATCTGATTTATGATAATAATAAAAAAAAAACATAAATTACATATTTTAGGTGAGGAAAAGTGTCCCAAGAGTGCTTAAAAGTGCCTCGAATGATGAATCATGGGTAATTCAACTAGGGAAATAAATAAACCTTGCAAAAACAACCTATCAATGGTAAATTGCAAGTGAAAATGAATAATATCCAAACAATTATCTCAAACTTGCAAAAAAAGTTGGTGAATCCCCCTAGAGTTTCACCAAAAATATTCAAAATGAAACATGACAGCAATGAATCGCTTAGGAGATGAATTTCACCATTATAATGTGTTATATAAACCTAATAAACAATTCCAAAGTGAAATATGAACTAGGGTGGGGATAGATTTCACCTTTTAGGGTTAAACCCTAGTTCCAAGGTTTCACCAATTCTGATTTTTATTGTTGTTTTAATTTCCAGAATTGATAAAAACCTTAAATTAGCTACAATACTGTTTTTTTTAAATAAACTGGAGATATTTTATATATAAAGGAAGTTGCGCCAAAGCAAAATAATGGTCAAAATGTATACAAAAATTGGCTCAAATTTGTTCGAGTCCTCTGCTACGGTTCTAACATAAAAAAAAAAGACTAGATACCTCCTTATACATTCAAGCAAACTTATTGCTATATACTTTGACAAATTGACCAAACAAAAAGATGCATTTAAAATACATATTTTAAACAACAGATTCATTGTCGGATGTTTCCTGGAATTCGCCATGGTTGGGTTCATTATCTTCAATTCCCATTGGAAGTATTTCTCGGCTTCCTTATCTCTCTTTGGGATTCTCTGACTGGGGTTCTATTGCAAGTTGATTGTTTGAACCTGAATTGGAATGTTGGGGAATTTCTATGGCTCTGAGCTACTAGCATTCATGCTCTATAGTGTCCACCTGTTGTAGGAGTGAAACTGCAATATGCTCAAGGGTGTTGGTTCTCTATCTCTCTTGTTCTAAGGTTTCAACTCGTTGAAGTAGGGTCATAATTAATTGTCCATGGCTGCTTATCTTGCTATTAACATGGTTTAAATTCAATATGCCCCCTTCGACCATGTTTTAGTGCCTGTATAGGATGTGCTTTATGTCACTCCAGGATGGGTCTGTGATGATAGAGACAACCCCTAAACTATAGAATAAAGGTCGACTGTAATTTGTAAGGTTAATACCCCACAAAGACCAAAAATAATGCCACCACCTGTAGGGAAGGGGCCCCAAATAAGCCTTATGGACTGTAAAATTACTCTACATAGGTGTATCTCTGAAAAGACCTCTGCACTGTGAGATTTCCAAACCAATGGGAGCTTTCGACGCTATCCCCAAGGGCTGCACAAGACTACTGACACCGCAGGGAAATTGCAAAACTGGGATACACTTTCGTGGCTCAAGTCGGAAGGTCCCAATAACCAGATGTGGAAAAAATTCCCAAATTTTCAAATGACAAGCAAGGGCCAATAAATATGGAAGCCTAAAGGAATTTACCTTGACCCGAAACCCGTGAAGGAGGGGAATGCAATATAGAGAGGGATCGACAAGCTTACAAAGGAGAGAATTAAGAGGAGACCCAGAAATCCTGAAATCACTACAGAAATTACCTAACTCCCATCAAACAACCAAGTAAAAAAATGAACCCCAGGCAGAATAAGAATAGAATTCTCCCCAAAATAAAAAACAAATGGCTTGAAATGTTTCAAAAAATGACAAATTTGGATATAAAACCCTATTGGGAGGAGAGTTTGGAGTCTAAAATTTCCCAAGAGGAGGAAACGACCACCAATCTGAGGTTGAATGGAGCAAATAACCTCACGAAAATGATTGGAATGAGTTAAAAGGCCCATCGCATCGAGGTCTGGAAGAGTGAACCCACACACACTAGAGTGAATGTCGAGCTCAAAACGATGTCCTTTGGAATGTGCAAGGCCTGGTTCATTTAATCCCCCAAGTTGTCGACCCTGCATTAGCATTAAAACCCAATTCATAATCATTTAATGGATGGGGAGGAGCTTAATACTCCCATTAGCCTTAATTTCACCTTTCCTTAGGTTAATCCCCTCTTTGGCCTTTGATTAACATCCAAGTTTAGCTCTCTTTTTATATGAAAAGGGGAGTATTCTTCAAAGTTTTTTAGGAGAGCAAGGATCCTTGATATGATGCCAGAGTAAACGTTACCCCCTGCAATATTGTTATGGACAATCTCCCTAATTACCATCATATAATCTCCACAAATTGTTATCTTTCAAACCCCAATCGAGAGAGCCAGTCTGATGCCTTCGAAGAGGGCATAAGCCTTTGCCTCATTGTTTGTCATTGTACCTAAGCCCTATGCATAATTGATTGTGGTATGACCTCAAGGATTACTAATTATCCCCCCTGCACTTGTTTCCCCTTAGCTACAATAATGTTAGACGAGACAATGAAGCACAATCCAAGAGGGTCGATTCGCCTTCTAGGGTTAAAAATCAACAATTTAGCACAAACCCTTGGATGAAGATGTCTAGAAAATAAAATTAAACCGTTAGCTTTACTCTAGACAATGAAATAATTTTTTTTTACGATTTATATCTTTTATACTTTTTTGTATTTTTGTATTTTACAACATAAAAAAGAAAATAATTGAAATTTTAGGGTTTTGGTTGGTGAATGTTGGGAGTCAAGGCCCAACCTTATCTCCACCTAGGGATTATGGGGTCAAGAAGTATGCCCCTCTAAAATTGGTTATCAATGTTTATGGATTATAGTGAGAGATTAGGGCCACAAGGCTAGTAATCTCATGTCTAATCAAGACAAACCATGAAACCAAGGCCCTATAAGAAGGGTTTCCCCAAGGGAATAACCTTCACCAACAAGATCAACAAAAGACTTGAAAATAATACTTAAAACCCTTTCCAAGGAGCATAGAACTAATCAAGACAAGAGATAAGCACTTACCAAATCTATTTAGGGAAGAAGGACGAGATACAAACCTTATATGTCCTCCTTCCAAGTAGTTGACAACTCCTCAATGGATCGATATTGAGAGTTTATGTAGAATCTTTAGCATTCACAATAGTCTTTAATCAAAATATGCCAAGAAGAATAACCAATAAATATAGAGCTCCAAGAATTGACACCAAGAAAACACCAAGTAATGATCTTCTATTAAATGGCTCCAATAATGATCTCCAACCGTTCACAGCAAAATGAGTAAGAGGAATGTCTATATTTATAGATGATGCTCTTAACTTCTCTCCATTCTTTATTCCCCAAAATTAGGCTAAGGAATAAATGACTTGTCATGCATGCAAGTCGGAGACTAAGTCAAAAGGTTTAAATGATGCTTTACATGTTTAAAACCCTCATAGAAGAGTGGCATCAACTTTAGAAGAGGGTCAATTTTCCCTTTTTGGTACAACGTTTCACTTGAAGAGTCATGGGGAGGGCTTAAAATGTGGCAAGGAATAATCCTTGGCCACTCAAATTCCAATTTCCACCCAAATAAGAAGGGACGACCTCACCCCAAGCCGAAATAAAACCCCAAAAGTGGACAACTTCTCTAATTTGCTCAACAAGCCATCAAAAGGTGATCATAAAGTGCATCCACATCAAAAGGGTAAGTTCCAAGTGATGTCCATCAAGTGCCAAGTCACATAAGTGACCTCCACATCATCAAATTAGGCTCCAAAAATCCCCCAACGTCCTCATGAAATTCCCCCAAATGAAGTTGTCCCTCCTTTAGTGAGTTAATTGCTTTAAAAATATGCCAAAGAAGAGGGACATTATAGATTTTGACACATGACAAGCATAGAGGATGTCCATGTGGATGAAAGTAGCTCATCCATGCCTTGGAGATGGTGACCAATGCCTCAAAATATGTGAAATTGGATAATCATGTATAAAATAATTTCCAAAGGCCCAAGTGTGGTACATACATAAGAAAGAGAGGGTCCATGTGGGTAAGGCATGCTAAACCATGGGTGTGACAACCCTTACAAAGTGCAATCATCTTTTACATAGCAAAAGAATAAGTGAGTAGTTAAGCCCCCATAAATCATGTATCCTAGTAGATCCACCTCAGAATGCCCTCATACCTACCCAGGACATAAATGCTTCACATTAGAGGGAGTTACGACCCACTGACAAGCTCCAAAAGGGTATTCGGTCGGAGCAATAAAACCAAGCACCCTGAGAATGAGGACTAAAAGGGCATGCCATGAGTGTCCACATGAGGGGATCTGGGTAACATTTAACCAACACTTGTACATCATAATTATCCCATCATGGCCACATACAAAGAAATCATTACACTTTGGGCACATTGAAGTGGTCACATATTGTGAAAAAATGTAGGGTACACTGCTGAGAATCTCGGGTGTAACAAAAGTATAAGTGGGCATGTAGCTAAGTATTTTATATTGATGCAAAAAATTTGGAATTTCACTTTGTAAGTAATCACATGCCAATAAGTTGAGCTCCTCTATTCCCATCTAGAACACCACCACCTCCATCTACATCAAAAGACCAATATTGTCAATCACTGTCGATGGTACAACCAATTCAAAGTTAGTGCAAGGAGGTGGTAGTAGTGTGAGTTCTTTATGATCATTTTGGTCAAGTATGTATGCACAAGAAACTGTGCCTATGGATGACAAAGGTCTTGTGTTTGATAAGGATTCTAGGAGTGAAAGTGCATTCAAGCAAAGGTCACACAATGATTTTAAATGACGGACTAATAGACTGGACAATTCACCAACAAAGATGCTTACAATGGAATTTAAATTGTTCTCTGTGATTGAATGGGTACCCCTGTTCAGATTTGGGCTCAAGGATTCTATTCAAGATCTAGATGCAATTCCAAATTCACAATACACTTTGTGTTTCATTTGAATGTAGCAAAACATGCACTCCATTTTCTTTTTTTAATTGTGCACACACAATTCTCTAAGCAAAAACCTCTATTGTATAATAAGCATTCAAAGGCTTATATATGCAAGACTTTGTCAATGTATTCAAGCTTTATTATGGCAATGCCAATTCTTTGCTCATTCACATACTTAAGTACATATATTGATGAACAAGCTCTTGAGACACTAGCTTGCCTACGTTTGGAAGTGAATGGATTGCACTCTATTTATTTAATTGTCCACAGTTCAACCCAAATACCAACAATTCTAGCAAGAGTAAGAACATATGGTTACAGGTGTCCACAACACTCAATAGTTTGACTATAGGAGAGTCAATGGCCCGAATGCTTTGGGTTCAAGGCTTCTTGGGAAATAAAATCAATTACTTATCTAACATTCCAACAAATCACCTCTTGGGTTGTAGCTTGCTACGGCACAATCTAAGCCAAATTGTGGTGCAGTTGTGGAATCAATCTAGCAAATATGTGTGTTTGTTGTGTTGGTAAACAATGGTGTAGATAAACTAAAATGCCTAATTGAATGAACCTGTAGCATACATTGGGATTGACAATGCTATGGGCAATGGATAGTCACTCGATTAGGTAAATAGTTGGCTATATAAAAGACCCACAACTCCCAACAACATACAATGTTGTGGAAAATCAGTAAATCAAACCAATGACCCTATTCACAGGGAAATCAATGTTGGTTCAACAAATTGTTGTCTTGGGCTTGTGGAATAAGCTAAAGGTTGATTGACAATTCACACAAATACACTAATGATCCAATCAAGAGGGGATTATCTTGTTAATTTACCAACGATCATTTCAACGAGTGGGAATTAAAGTACACTAAGCCAATGGTTCATCTCAGTTGTAGCCAGCGATTACATTACCAAAACCATTTGACGATTCAACACTATGTCAATCAATCCTACACATAACTATAAAATGGATTACACACAGGAACAATCAGAATAGGAGCATGCAATAAATGGATATTTTACTTTGGAATCTCAAATAAGAATAAAAAATAGATCATTAGGGATTTATTATTCCCTAAAAAATCATTGCAAAGGGTGAGTTATGCATGCTCAGAAATCTCATGCATTGTTACTCACTAGAAAAACAATTGAAAATGGCCATGGCTCAAAGACACCTTCACTCATCGTGGATAGGCTCATTGATTGCTTCATCCTTTGATATTCAAGCAGGTTGCACTCTTCGAGCTCGCATCTCTACTACTTCCCTTCAAGCTTCCCAAGTTCTCTTTGCATCTACCTGTTGATGTCCTTCTTCACCACAACCTTCATTTTTAATGGGATACCTTGGAAGACCAACCATCACAATGGTTCATTTCAACTTCCAAGTGAATTTGGACATTTCTTCAACTTTGCCTAAAAAAAAAAGAAAAAGAAAAAACAACTACATGCTCTTTACAAAATTTACAAGAAGTTTAGCAAGGATCCAATTCGGATCACATAGCCTTGAAACTCATCCAAAATAAGGCATTTCAAGTTCACCAAAGGAAAATCACTCCAAAGCTAGACATCTTTTTGAAAAGCGGTATGTCGAATAACTTAATGAAGAAGGTGCATGGGTCACCACAAACAACAACCCAAGAGGGATATGATGAAATGAATTCAGATACACACCAAACAAGGCTTATCTCTAAAGATACTAACCATAGGGATGAGAATGGAACAAACTCTAGTCTATCTCTAGCGAAGGCTTTAGATTCATAATTTGGTGGGCCATTTCATGATGATTCTTTCAATGCATTTGTTGAGGACTTTAATAACCATAAGTTCCCCTCTTGAACTAGTGTGTTTGGCAAATAAACTTTACAAGTAGAAGTGGATATATTGAAAGAATATCTAGAATGGGTGCACTTAGAAATGATGGAAATCACATCTAAGTATGAAAAATTGACAACCCCTGCCTAAAATATGAAACTCCTACTACCAAAAAAAATATTTTATATAATTGAAACCACCTATCCAAATTGGCTCCCTTGTATGCTGAATAAATTGATAACCCTCAATGACCCAAAAAAACACTAAGAAACTCTATAGTTAGATAATATAATAACTATTATCTTTTATATACGTAAATATGAAGTCTCTCTCTCTCTCTATGTGTGTGTGTGTGTGTGTACACACACACACACATAAACATTTATACATACACATATCAATGTATGTGTGCATATATGTATGTGTATGTATGTATGCACACACACACACACACACATAGACGTAGAATGTATGTATGTAAACTTATAGGTGCAGTCCCTTAATGTCCCATGTCAAATGTTGTTGTCATGAAGTGGGGTTGGGTATCAACAACATATAACCTCAATTTGGTGATGTTGATGAATTATAAGAAATTGCAGGTTATGTGACGTTGATTGAAGATGAATTATTATACAACGTGCTCAACCATGTGATCCAATAATATTAAATGATACTAGTCAAATTTAGATCAAAATTAACATATAAACATTTGAGAAACAAAATGTGTTTTCAGTCGTGGGTGACATTAGGCTAGTTGGCGAAATGTGGGCTAGGATCAAGTTGCAATTCATGATGTACATAATTATATTGTACATTTTATTGGGTGTGTTATCGTGAAGCATATCCAACACATCCATGGATACTGTAAAAATGAATTCAAAATGAAAAATCCTAATCATGATAAAGCATGCTAAGTAAGAAATACACTACTATAAGTAAGAAATACTACTAATTTATACTCACATAGTTGTTATCTAGTCATACGATTTTATCCTTGTAGTTTAGGTTGGTCATTTAAAGCTATCTCACTTAAAATTGCTCAAACTTGCTAGTATTTATCTTATAAAAAATGTTGTGACTAACTTTATTGGCCGCACAGTCACAAATTTGTTATTTTGTACTAGTGTTTGACCATCATCTATTTGACCAAATGAGTCAAGACAATCCTCAAACTCCTAGTGCATCTACACCTCGTACAGTAGGTAGACTGTCCATCATATATATATATATATATATATATATATATATATATATATATATATATATATATATATATATATATATATAAGTGTCCATAAGAGCATCAATTAGACATGTGAATTAAGAGTATGTATTCTTATGAAATAAGACTTTCATCTACAAGTTGTCAATTGTTTTTGTTCATAATTGAGATGTTCGTTTTGCAAAGAAATGAACAAAAATCAAGAGCATGGTTTGAAACATATCATATTTTACAACCAAGCTCAACATGTATATATGACTTTATATCAAGGCTTACATCATGTACCCTAATTTACAAAAGAATTAAACTTAATTATACATTAAGATTTTCTTCAAAAATTAGAATGTTGCAATTTAAGCTTCTTGTTAACAATTGTTGTTTAAGTTTGTTGTTTAGAATAAGGGATTAAAATCTTGTTATGTAAGCTTGATGTTTAAAGTTAGTCATTTAAATCTCGATGTTTAAACTTGTTGTTTAGAATAAAGGATTATAATTTTGTTATGTAAGATCGACATTTAAAGATTGTTGTTTTAATCTTGTTGTTTATAATCGCCATAGGGAATGAAGGACAACTCTCATATGTATAATTGAACTATAAATTTGTAAACTTGTAGGATACCTAATATAAATATATATAAATCTTATAAATTAATACACACAAAATATATAGTTTATTGATAACAAACTATTCATATACAATCCTAATGATAGTATACAGTTTACTATCATTAGAGTTATTTATACCTATAAAAAACCTATGCCAACTATAGGCTTGTTAAAAGGGGCTATGTTCGATACATAATTAACTTATTTTATTGCTACAATGTTAATGAAAAGGTCAAAACATCTCCCCCAACTATATGATATATTAACAACAAACATCACTCTAGATTTACATGACTTAATGGACAAGCCATTGTTTTCACTTAAACCTCTATACAAGCCTAAATGAATATGCAACCATGGTACTTTCTTCAAAATGTTGGGAATAGAAACCATGTCATTCTTGTGGGGAGTGAGAGGAAACATATATTCCATGTTGGGGAGTTGATTATAAAAGACACAAATCAAATTCAATCATATATATGCATTGTTATAGACAATGCCTTAATCCCTAAAACCTTGTGGCCACTCTTCACTAATATATATATATATATATAGAAAAAATGTCACTTTATATTATATAAAAATATAAATTATTCTATTACAAAAGTAGTCATCATGCCCATAGGCCACTGTACCTCCCATAGTGATAAATAAAACACCAAGGATGTTGCCCATCATTATACGCATACCGACAAAACCCAGCCCCATCAAAGATTCCAACAACACAAAAAACTTCAAAACAACAAAAAAAAAACCCTGCCATGCAAGCCCATATAATAGATCTACAGTAGCTTCTCCCGCTATTCACCAAACATCAAATGATACAAGGCTAATATAAATCTAGAAACAAGTGTGGCCCTTTGTGGCCTCCTTCAACCTGGAAGTATTCAATGGTCCCGAGATCTTTTAATAAAGCCAATTTAGATAGCCTATCTGCCTCTGTATTGTCTTCTCGATAGATATGCTCAAAAGAAATGTTATGAATTTTTTTTTTATAAGTTCAGATAGTCTTTCCTTCTAGCATTCCAGAGCTAGCACCTGGATTCTACCTTTTCCTCGCAACCAGTCTATAACTATCTTTGAGTCCCCCTGAACCGAGAGCTCTGATATGGCGAAACAAGAGGTCAATGTTAATAGAGCCCAGGATCCCATCAACTCAGCTTTAGTGTTAGTCCCCGACCCACAATTGATTATCCATTTGATTATTATGTGTTCACTAATCTTTAATATCCCTCCCACTCCACAACAATTCCCAGATGCAACTGTTGCTCCATCAAACCATCTGATCGAGCCTTCCTTCACCAGTCGCAACGACCTTTTTCTGATTTTCTTTGGTTTATTAGGAGTCCTAAAGTCATCCATATGTAGTAAAGACAAGAATGCAACTTTCTGAGCAAATGGAACCCCATTTTCGAAAATGGCGAGGTTCCGCTCTTTCCAGATATTCCAACATATATAGAGTGGGAGAGTCTGAAATTTTGAGTACAACAATCTCCATTTTTTAAACCTTTCATTCATGGTGTTCCCTGTCCAAGCCCCCGGGAAATTTAAATTAGATTTGATTCTTTCCCAAACAGAACAAGTGAAGGGACATTCGACAAATAGATGGAAAATAGTGTCTAGATTCTTCTTACAGAGTATGTACCAGCCAGGACCTACAAAACCTCTGTGCTGCAGAATTTCCCATGTTAATATCTTATTTTCTACCACCATCCAGATGAACAACTTTAGTTTCAATGGACATTCCCGAGACCAAAGTGATTTTATCCATCCACCGATCACCATACAATGTTTTTTCTTTTCAATGGTCTCATATATATTTTTGACAAAAATCCTTCCTGATGTGTCTCCACCTGTCCATATAAGCGTATATGGTTTCCCCATCAGCTGTACACCATTATTTATAATCGCGCATCGAAAATCCTACCATTTGGAAGCTAAAGGACCTTTAATACCAAGCTCAATGCTTGTAATCCAGTTTTGACCAATCGAGCCCGGGCGTGGATCTCTGATCGCTTGATATAGAAAGTGTATACCATGATGGTTTAAAATTGTTATCAGTTCTTCAAACAACAAAGCCTTTTCAGCAATCCCAAATATATGATCTTTGCCAATCCTTATCAATTCCCCTAAACCCGGAAGCCAGGCCAGTCAATGCAAGAGAATATGTAATGTTTTTTGAAGATATCTCCAAGTCGAAGAGCCTTTTGTTCCTTCCAACAACACTGTATGAAGCCAACATGCCACAAATACTAAGGGGTAATACTTTGATTTTAGAACACGATGCCATAGAACATCATGCATCAAGGCCCTCCAAAGGGTGTTAACCACCATGGCTTTACTAAAACTGTCCAAGCTTCTCAATCCCCAACCCCCATGCTTCCTCGGACAAGCAATAATCTGCCAGCTACATAAATGAAAACCCTGCTTTTTTCTTTTCCCATTCCAAAGAAAGTTGAAGACGATTTGACAAAGTTTTATTAGAACCAATGAGGGAATATTAGCCAAAGCCAGCCAGTATATTGGCTGACTTTCCAGAACCGCCTTTATCAATACTAAGCGCCCACCCAAAGTTAGCCATCTATTGCACCAGTGATTGATACGTCTTTCATATTTTGCCACTAGCCAATCCCACTCCTCCGCTTTGTACCTACCAACTTTTAAAAAATACCCAAGTTAATTAAATCCAGCAGATAAGTCATTGAAATTATAATAAAAGGTAGTTTTTAATGTATCTAGAACAGCCTGTTGGATGCCAAATTGATAAAAGGAAGATTTTTGAGCATTGATCAAAAGCCCAGTTGAATTGCAAAAACTGGTCAAAATCTTATGAATCTCTACCCATTCAAAGATTGATGCTTTGGACATAATCATAATATCATCTACGAATAGTAGAAGGATAATCTGAATTATCCTAGATACCTTGATTCCCGATACTAATCCATCCTCTTGACCTTTCTTTAAAGCTAGACTCAAACTTTCCAGAACCAGTAGAAAGAGCAATGGGGATAATGGGCACCCCTGCCTGAGTCCCCTACCACTTTTAAAAAAGTCTGTTAGTTCTCCATTTATTAGAATTGCAAAAGTCACAAAAGAAATACATCCTATAATCCACCTGGTTGTCCGCAGGCCAAAACCACACTGTAGAAGAACCAAACGCAGGAAGTCCCAACTGATACAATCGTAGGCTTTTTTCAAATCAATCTTTAATATAAGAGCCTGTAACATTTTTTCTTTTATGTTGTGGATGCATTCATGTGTCGTACCGATAGCATCAATTATGTGTCTACCTTTTAGAAATCTGAATTGTTCCTCTGATAGAGTCCTTCATAAGATCAGTTTGATTCTTTTTGCAATTATCTTGGAAATAACTTTGTAACGGAGGTTACACAAAGCAATCGACTTGAAATCTCCAAAGGATGTTGATCCACTAACCTTGGGTATAAGTGCTATAAACGTCGAGTTTATGGAGTTGTTCATCACGTCGAAAAGTCTAGATTCCTCGACTGCGTCCAAAAGATCATCTGCAACCAAATCAAAGAAAAACAAGAAGAACTCCATTGTCCATCCATCTAGACCGAGGTTCTTATCTTTTTTAAAGCCCCTTAGGACCTCAAGCACTTCCTCCTTTGAACACAGTTTCTCTAACAGCATCAAATCCTCCTCCATAACTAACCTTAGATACTGATGAACGACAACAATCTGATCCACAATCACATTTTGATGAGACTATTTATAAAAAGAACTAAAATGTCTAACCGCTTCTTTTTTGATAGCCTCCTGTCTGATATGAATATTGTCACTTTCATCTTTTATCTCCCATAGATGCTTTTTGTTCTGTCTGTAGCTGGCAAACCGGTGAAAGTATTTAGTATTCTTATCCCCTGACTGAATCCATGTAGCCCTGCTCTTTTGCTACCATAGTTCCTCCTCAGCCAACAATAACTTATTCCTATTTGCTTCAAGAGTTTTCAAACGATCAATTGGAAAATCTCTATGATGTATCTCATTACTCAGTTTTGTAAGAGATGCAATCTCCCCTTCAATATTCTCTAAAGTAATTTGGTCAGTTTTTTTTCTTGTCCGCTATCCAATATTTAACCCTATGTTTTAAATTACATAACTTCTTTGCCAGTCTAGATTGTGCTCCTTCCACCTCTTGTTCCTGCTGTGAACACCAAACCTCTCGAACAATATCAGCAAAGGACTCTTCTTTTATCAAAACCGGATTAAGTTTGAAAGGGTAAGCCACTGGTTTGACACCATAATCCAGTTGTAAGATCACTGACGCATGATCATAGATATACAACAGCTCCACCCAAGATCTGTAGCAAGCCGAATCCAAGAGAAGCACCTCTGATGCGTAGACCCTATCTAATCTTTTTTGTATCCTGGCCGCTCCACTCCTCCCATTACGCCAGGTTGGCATTAGCTCTGCGAGCCTCACATCTACTAAATTATGATTGGAAAAGAGATCTTTAAAGAATTTCACCAATGGATCTAATATGGCCAACACCCCCCACACTTCCTCTATGCTGGTAGAGAAGTTTAAGTCGCTCGCAAGAATCAAATTTCTTTGATCAAGTAAACCATTTTCTTCCACCATTTCCTAGAACTATCTGCGATTTATGCACGGGCCATATACATTTAACAAGCAGATCCTTTTCCTATCTAGTTTGTGCAGACCTGTCAGTAAGATGCCACCTGCACATAGATAAGGTTTTAGCTCTACTATATTAGGATTCCAAGCCACCAATAATCCTCCCGACTTTCCAACTGAACTAATTGCACTGTACATCCAATGAGGGCATAAAGATAACATAAACTTCCAGGCCTTTTCCTCATCAACTAATGTTTCTTGTAGGAAGATGAGATCGAGTTTAGTAGTTTCAATCAATATTCACATGGAGGGCAACTTAAGGGGGCCTCCCAACCCTTTGATGTTTAGGGAGAGGAGGATCATGATTTCACCCTTGCCAGGGCTTTCATGCCTCTAAGTGCCCCTAATTCCAGATTTATAGACATAGAACCTTCATTCGATGCAGGTTGATTCCTTAGATTCTTGCGTGCACTCCTTATTTTAATGGGATATATTTCATATCCTAAACCCCTCGACCAAGCAGGTGTTTTCCCCTGAACTTCTTTCTCATTACTTGGTTCCTCATCTTTATCATAGCTCGAGCTCTCAACGGGAACCGACCTCCAGAAAGATTGTAAAGGGACATGACTTGTGGTAACCCTAAGAGACTGGAAATTTGAATCATTCACAAGTTCCTTAACCGACTGCATTACATGGTGATTAGTAGTAAGAGCTGCATGTAGTACATTTTCCAGAGGGGGTCCAATCGAAGGTATAGTAGTTGAGGTAATAGTCGGGATGACTATATGTGGGTCACTAACAAGAGTGAATAGGTCAATCTTTTCAGAAACACTGGGATGGTCACAACCAGTTGATGAGTCCACCTCTTTACTAGCAGTAAACATAAACGAAGCATTTGTCGTGGTTACAACATTACCCAAGAAATCTCTTTCCCAAGAAGATAACTTAAGAAATAATGTTGGGAAAAAGGTTTTCAGCTTACCTAGGAAGGTGTCAGAAACCACATCCATAACATCTTCCTCACTCGCTGCCCCACATCGACCCAAATCCAACATGTCAGGTTCTTCTTCACTCATATATAGATCCTTGGTTGATTCCTCCAAAATGTCCTCAGACACAGAATCCCCATTGCTATTGTGACAATCTTTGCGTAAGTGTCATGTCCTTCTGCATAAGGACCAGCGGAACGAGATACCTTGGTAGTCTAAGCACTGGATAGTAACTTGGCCTCGCCATTCCACTTCAATAGAATCCATTAAACCAGATCGAGTATCCAGCTCGACCAACACCCTTGCCATGCGTTTATCAGACGAACACATACTTGCTTCATCAACCTTCAAGAAGCGTCCCAACAGATTCCCAATTGCCATTAAAGCGTTTTTGTTCCATAGATTTAATGGTAAGCCTGGAAGCAAAACCCAGACGTGCTTGGAACCAAAAAAATTCAGTAGCAGGATCAAAGCGAATTCTCCATCGCTTAAGCATAATGATGCCTCCTTCATAATCCCAGAAACGATTTAGAATGAGTTCAACGTCCTCAAGATTATTAAAAATCAACCCAAACCACCCTACAGGGAGAGTCAAGTATTCATGCGAATACCTAATGATAGGCAACCATACCTTCTCCATCCATTCAGTGAATGGAAGGTTGCATTTTACCTTGTATGCAAACCTTCCTACGAGTGCACATAAGGAAAGCTTGCATGTTTTTCCAACCCCACGTCCATCCCAATAACTAGACGCCTCCGCACTCGCTTTGGCTTCCAAACCCTTGTAGATTTCCTGGTCTTTGATCCGGTTACAGACGAAAAACCTCCCCGAGCGTTATTCACAAGGCCTTCTGGTAACGATTATGTGTTCTCTCTACTAAATCTCGAGACAGGCTTTGTGAAACTGCGGTCAAACCCACCACAACCTTGTCTCTGATTCTGTTCGTGAATCTCATCAGTCGCTATAGTTTTCACCTCAGGATCCCGACTAATACCAACAATAAAAGACTGGGGCTTTGGTAATAATTGTGGCATTATATTAGGTATGGTCTTTAAGGATGGTATTGAAGGCTCCAATAAATGATAGCCTCCATTCTTTAAGTTGCACAGTTCATCCACTGTCTTGAAAAGACCTTCTCTATCCCATTCCTCCTCGTCCAATGCACCCAGGTACCCGCTGACCTCATTAGCCATAATTCTTTACTTGCCACCTTAAACAAACCCTTGTCAGCACTGTGCACCAGTCTGATCAACCACTGTGGGGCCAGGGATCCCGTGCCTCCCTCTATAACAGAAATAATGACTATAGTAAAGAGTAGTGGCACCAGAAAGTCCACTATACAGTGGGATTCCGACAAAGAAGAAACAACTAAATCATCCTAGGCAGAAGATGATAAGACAAAACCCTGGAATCTTTCAAAACCTTCCGGCTACCCATCAATAATACTAAAATTCAAAAGGTTAATCAACCAAAAACATATCTCATAGGTCCCATTGGCCAAAGATAGCGAAGGAGTTATAAACCAAAAAACCAATTTCTAAAAAAAGTAAACCACCATGGAAAACTACGAACCAATATTTCGCCTACTACTAAAAAAGGAAGCCCGCCAAGATACTAATTAAAAAAAATCGCCTTTCCTCCATCTCCGCCAATCCATCGCCAAAATAATAATTTTTTTTATTGCAGTAGTATAGATATCAAATGACATATGTGGCTCATGAATCATATGCATTAGGAATGTATCTATTAAAGGCATGTAAACATACAAGTCTAAAACTAGTTAGATATAGATGTAAAAGGGAAAATGCAATATCCCTAGTTGCATATAAACATACATGTGTAAAACTAGTTAGATATAGATGTAAAAGTGAAAATGCAATATCAATTGTTGTATCTACAACGTTGACAACATGTATCAAATGACATATGTGGAATCATATGCAAGAGGAACGTATCTATTAAAGGCATGTAAACATACATGTGTAAAACTAGTTAGATTTCAATGTAAAAGTGCAAGTGCAATATTCTTAGTTGTATCTACAACACTAACAATGTGTCGAAACTATTACACCAACTATGTATATTTCAAATTTTTGGTTCAAGATACTTAAATTACTTACAAGTTATGTTACCGTGCTTTGCTCTAAACATACACATTGTTGTAGTTATTAATGAAACAACAAAAAAACGTTGGAATGTTGTGGTTTTTATGAATTTTTGGTTCACGATACTTAATTTACTTATCATAAATACATACAAGTTATGTTATCATGCTTTGCTTTAGACATACACATTGTTGTAGTGATTAATGAAACAACAAAAAAATATCAAGGAATGTTGTGATTTTCACTATAGTGAATGTTGCTACTATCTTGTAATAGTTGTCTTTATTTTTCCATTGCAATAACATTTACTTTACTATGCTAAAGCTCAATGTGATTTCTTATTATTGAGATAAGTTTAATGGTTTGCAACAAATGAAAAATTGACAATCACAAATAGAAAAATCATCCTAGAGTAGCTTGTAGATGAACAACAAACCTAGTAGGTCAAAAGATGAGCCAAGCTTAGCCAAGTGAATCGAGGTGAATCAAACATGTGAGTAGGTGAATCGAGGTGAGTCAAACATACCCCTTCAACGAGTAGGTCAGTGGGTAAGTTGAGTCAAGCTAAGTCAAGTCAAACACACCCTTTAATGAGCGAGTGAGTAGGTGAGTAGAGGTAAGTTAAATAGTCAAAGGGAAAGACTCAAACAACCCAAACTGAATAGGTGAGTAGAGCCAAGTAGGTGCACTAAGGCAAGTTAAACAATGGAAATGAAATACCCAAACAATGCCGAAAAAAGTGCGCAGAGGCTTCACCAACTCTTATATATAACCCTTTTTTGGGGCTAAAAACACTTTTTTGGTCATGAATCTATAGAATCAAAGAAAGCCTAATTTGATATAGTAATAAGGGGCAATTTAGGGGTTGGAGACATACTAAAGGACAAAGAAGGTAAAACCTTTAAAATTTACTTCAAATTCATTGGTACAACTGCTAACAACTAGACATAAATTGAAGCTTATTGGAAGGCATCAAAATTTGCATTTCTCGTGGGATCCAAAAGGTTGAAATCAAAGAGGGTTTGAATTTAATTATAAAGATATTATAAGGTAAAGTCTTAAGAACTACTTGGTTTCTCCATAAAAGTATCGTTTAGATTAGGAAAGCATCTTTTAGACTTCTAGTCACCTATAGCCATACTCAATGAAGAGCTAACAAGATTGCTGGTAGGATGGACCAAAGCCATAGACAAACAATTAGATCTTAAACTCACCAATGTATCCTTAGCCAATATGGGGTCACAAATGTAGGATATTGAGTTGACCCACCACCTGGCCAACTCAATCAAAACCGACCCCCTCATTATCCATCATTATAAATACCCTAGAGATATTAAATTCATCTATAGCAGAAGGGGCGAGGAGGAGATCAAAGGAATATATGTTGGACACTCCATGTAATTACATTCAATGTGAAAGTTGCTAAGTAGGATCTTGACTTCATATCATTGACAAGCATATCAAATCTTACTATTCTTTTAGCTAAGATCAATGAGGAGGAAAATGGAGTTAACTTATTAGAACCACTAAAGAAGGAGGAGGCAAATGATGTCTCACTAATGTCATTTTTTTTTTTAATTTTAGTTTTTACATGTAACCAAGAACCCCACCCTCTATCCCATAAGCGGGGGTAAGATATTTCTCATGGTTCACGACCTCGGCAAGAATTGGCTCAAAAGAGTGATACATGTCATAGTGGGATTTGAACCCAGGTGAGGAAGACAACATTTCTCCTCCCTAACCACTTGAACTAGACCGAATTGGCATGTCCAATGTTTATTATAGCCTTGGAGCAATTAAAAAAAAAAAAAATGTATCACATAGAGGATGTAACAGTGTTACTAAATGTAATATATAAAGTTGTGGAAGAATATAAAGATGTTGTTAATGATAGTTTAGAGATGAACTGAGAAAAACTACACTTGATGATGTTGGCCTTAGTTAATTTAGACCTAAAATTGGGGCTTCACAACAAAATGGCAAAGGACAACATAAAAACTACAAATTAAAAAATCTTAAAATTAAAAAAAAAAAAACACACACAAATTAAAATATAAACATAAACAATAAATTACCCCATGTCACTTTGGATTGAGACATAAATTCTTTAAATACCCATGTAATTTAAGGAAGATGTAACTAACTTAAAGGCCAAACTTCCATACAATGACAATGCATCCTCACGAAGTATTCATTGACATAGTCTCTTCAATCTACATAAATAAAACAACAATATACAATATATGAGCATAACCCACCACAAAAAAAATTATATATATATATATATAGTCTCTTCAATCTACATAAATAAAACAACAATATATGAGCATAACCCACAATCCAATTAGATTTTATTTTTTAAAGCAACAATTCTAAATAACATGCAAATTTTAATAAATTTGAAAATTTATATATATATATATATATAATTTTTTTTTTTATTCAACCTTGATAATTGTACAATGATTTATATAGTTTAAATTTTGTTAAGGTATTAAGAATATCTTTATTTTTTAAGGTTTATAAAACTATATTTTTGAAATAAACTTTATTTTGTAAAATGATAACATTTTAAAAATATTTTTCTATATATTATTATTATTTTATAATTATAGGATTAAAAACATTGTAACATATTTAGAGGTGATTTTGTATAAATAATTTAAGAAATATACAAAATGATGAGATAGGAGATCATTTTTTTTTTTTACATGGTTATCAAATTATTGTGGTTAGGCTTTCTATTTTCTTTTAAAAAAAAATTGTAGTCAAAGATGAATCACATCTTTTATTTCGCCATCGTTTTATTTCATTTTCCTCTTTAGAGTAGATTCCCAATAAAGTTATTCTCATTCTTTGTGCAAGTGTTTTTTATATTAATGTGTCAATGCTTTTTTTTATATTAATGTGTCAATGCTTTTCATTGATATGTGGGAAACTCTATACATATTTCAACATATCTTTTGTATTTTATCAATTAATTATGAAATGTTTTTTATTTAGAGTTTATTATATTTTTTATATTTTATTAATTAATCATGAAATAATTTTTTATTTAAAGTTTATTTCAATGTTATGAGTGGAGTGGGTTATAGTATAAGAATATATGTTTGTTCCTAAAGATTATAAATTCAAATTTAAAGACTAGTTTGTAATATTAAAAATATATTATTATTATTATTAATTTAAAATTAATTTTAAAATAATTTATAAATAATAAAAATTTAAATTTTTACAAATTATCATTAAATTATTTTAAATTATATGTTTTATTTAAAATAATAATTATAATAGATATATCATCTTAAAAAACAATTAATTTTTATTGATCATTTAAATTTTTTTATTAAATATATTAACCTATTTTAATTTATATATAACTTTAAAAAATTATTTATTTATTAAATAAAAAAATCAGTATAAAATAAAATAAGTATTTTTACAATGTTCCCATACATAATAAAAATACCAATTAATATAAAACCCCAAAACCTCCGAAACCTCTTACATGTGAATATGGACTTTTAATAACAAAATTTACACATGAATCTGTAAGAAGATTTGGGAAAAAGCTATTTTAAAATACCACCACATATATATATATATATATATATATATATATATATATATATATATATATATATATATATATATATATATTTTAAAACAAGGATGGATATAATTTTGTATTAAAAGAGATATAGTAGAATTGGACATCATAATAATACAAAATGAA
Source organism: Picea engelmannii (assembly GCA_009831015.1). Lineage (NCBI taxonomy): Eukaryota > Viridiplantae > Streptophyta > Pinopsida > Pinales > Pinaceae > Picea > Picea engelmannii. The sequence continues at coordinate 506,786 of ML780742.1, forward strand.
TGTTGTATTTGGATTAAAAACCAAGAATTCAATTAAAAAAATCCAAAAATAGATGAGTATCTTTTGTATAGAATTTCAGAATTTCAGTTCAGTACTGTTGCAAATATAAATTCAAAAAATAAATTTAAAATAAGTATTTTTTGCAAAGCATAAAAATTAAGATTGGTAAAAGATGTGTTTGATGTGTGTTTCATCTTGATTAACATTAATGGGGTGTGATTCTTGATTTTCCAAGTCCATATTCTCAAGTATTTGATGAACATTTTTTTCCTCTTTTAGCTCCGAGGTGCATATCACAATGACATTATAATATTAGATGCCACTAAATGAGAACCTTAGTTGAGATTGCAAACCATATTTGAGATTGCAAACCATATTTTGAAGTATACAACACTTTTTTTTTAAACTATCCTTCATCTTTATATTGCCATTAAAGTAGTGTAGAAAATTTTTGTTGTTGGTTTGCCGCTTGTGAAACCAAACCAACAACAATGAATCATTTTGTCTATCAGTTTATGAAACTTATGTCTCTTAAAGCTGTAAAACTAAGAAAAATAGAGCCTATGACTATCACTGTAACACAAAACTGGTTGTTTCCTATCACCTACATAACTACACCGAGGTGGGGATTGGACACCCAAGCCTCCTATACCAAACAACAAACTAAGTATTATATAAACCATGAAAATTAAACAGCAAAACAGTTCTCATCAGCTGGCACCTGAGGCTGGGGAATGACCAGGTTGGTCAGGTCCAAGCTAGCCAACTTGACACCATCAGGTTCAACTTGTAATCAACCCACTTGATTTGCTTCCGAACGTCATCGATCTACATCAAGATTTCTTGGTGTGCTTCATATCGCTCAACTAAGGCATGTCCCATTAACATTTTATATGCTAGTAAATATCAATTGTCTTCAGATACTATGAATTTCGAGCTTGGATGGTGCTCGGATCCGAAATCCACGAGCTTGTTGCTTGCAACACCTCCTCATCGATGATGAAATGACGAAGGAATCTAATGTCGAATTCTTCTAGGTCTAGCTTGGCTCTGATCTTTGGCGGTGTATGAGTTTGGTAGGCCTCAATAGAGCTTTTGACCGCATTAATGAGATGAGAGCCAGAGCATGATCCAAGCCACCGGTGAAGAAAGACAAGATTCCAAGGGGTAGTTCATAGAGATGCAAGAAGCAACAAGAATCTAAGAGACTAGTGTAAGGGTGTCTTTAGAAGACTATCCCAAATTGGATTTCAAAATTTCCCCATGGTGCCACAATGCTTTCAAGTCCCCATAGCTCTATCTAAAAGTAGTTGTGTCTTCGTCAAAATGAAACCACAATGTGGGTTCAAAGGAACTTATCTAAATTTCTAGTTACACTAGGGGAAGCCAAAAAGGATAATTGTCCCTCCAATGCCCATTCCAAACTCCATAATCCCACTTGCAGGTCTAAAGTTAATTATTTTCATTTCAAAATGACTATAGAGTAATATGTTTGGCAAGTGTGATGTTGTAAGATCAGTGCACTCAAATTCGATCACCCTACTACAAACACATTCGAAGTCTTTGAATGCCCTTTTGCATGAAATCTTGTATGATCTTGGCATTAAGATGAAGGACAAATTATAATCCATGATTGCAAACAAATACTTAGGGGATAGGGTCAAATGAAACCTCCTCCCNCCCCCCCCCCCCCCCCCCCCCAACTTTTCAAAATTCCTTCGCTCAATCTCGAGGCACGATTGGCTTGGATATCTTCTCGATGATTAAGTTCTCTCAAAACATGGTAGAACACAATATCCCTGAAATGAGATGCTTCTTCTTTGATTCTGGATATTAGGCGAGCTAGAGTGCCATCAGATTGGAAGTGTTGCTTGTTCATTAGATCGATGATTATAGTAGAATTCCTAATAACTATGAGAGACTTGACACAATTCGAGTCAAGGAATCCAAGCCCATGAAGAAGGGCATAATCCTCAACCTAATTATTAGTAGCTATTCCAAGGCCCCATTCATAACCTACTTCTAGAGTTCCTTTGGGATTATGGATGATCCCCCACACCTGCCACCCCTGATACCACCACAAGTAATCACCCCACATCTAATCAACAATTATGTTAATAAGAAGACTATTAAGTAATCACCCCACAACTAATCAACAATTATGTTAGTAAGTGGATTATTACTTTTTTGGACACCCACATAGGGATAAAGATCGTGTGTATTAGAGCTTATTATACCTGCCGATAGGCATGGTATATAGTGTTGAGTTAGGCTTGACTTTTTATTAGTTTATGGTTGACCATAAAATATATACCTCTTTATCCAAAGTTTTAAAAAATAATGATTAATTTTAAATTTTAAATCTCATTTATCTGATATCTTATTGGCCAAAAACTTTGAAGTCTTATTGCTGCCTTCACTTCCCCCAATGCTATTGTAATAAATATTTTTTGTTTTTTTATGTGTATTGTCAAAAGTTGGGGGCCCATCTTGCAGAATTAGTACTGATTTTTTTTTTTACTCCTATCAAACTTGGCCGCATGCCAATGCCATGCGTACTTGTTAAATTTTATACAGATATTAATAGCTAAAGCATCGTTTATCTATGTGATATTATTAAATTTTATATCGATGTTGATAGCTACACCTTGAATGGATGCACATGGCGGGCGGTGTTTCTATTTTTTTTGAAGACGGGTTGGTGGAATAAGCCATACACCTCGTTGAAATTCTGATATGGATTTTTTTTTTTTGAACTTACACGTAACGATTTATCTAGTAGTCAATCGAAGACATTATACAGGATTTGAACCCTACTTAGAAGGGACAAACTCCACTTTACACCAGTGGATTATCTGGGGGGGTGCTATTAGCACGAGATTCATCCAGTATCCAACGCTATCCTGTCTTTGGTGGAGTAGGCTTCAGACCACCGGATCCAAGCTTTTGGCCAGGTGGCAATTCTTTGTAAAGATTTTTGGGTGGAAAGACCTAAAGTTGAGTACAGGTAAACCTGCACCGTAGGGAATATTAATTAAATGTTTTTTTTTTTTTTTATCATTATTAAAAATTACCAATTAATTTTGATTTGGGAGGAATATTTGAAATATGGAATAAGATGAAACTTTTACATTTGTTGATAGTACTTAGTGATGTTTGTTGGTTATCTGTCTTTGTTATAATAAGTTTCATATTGTTTAAAAATAATAATAAGAAAAACAATAAAATGATATTATAAAATTGTTAATATAAAATTTAAATCACTTACATATTCAAGTTAGTTTATAGATTGTAATATGTACAAATAGTACTTAATGATGGTTGTTGGTTGTTTGTCTTATTATTAATTAACCACTGAGTTATGATAAGTTTCCCATTATTTAAATAAAATAATAATAAAAAACCATAAAAAAATATTATAAAATTGTTAATATAAAATGTAAATCACTTACATATTCAAGTTAGTTTATAATAATAATAATAATCTATTTTTAAGGTCAAGGTCAAGCCAGACACTAAATTAGTGTATGAGACCTCCTCCCCCCAGTGATTTTACTGGTAAAGTCTATGGAAGTATATATACCCTACCCTACCCCCTCTGGTTTAAACTTGAATTGTAATATGTGCAAATAGTAATTAATAATAGTTGTTAGTTCTCTGTCTTATTATACCTAGTTGTTAGTTATCTGTCTTATTATACTTGCCGATAGGCATGGTATATAGTGTTGCGTTAGGGTTGACTTTCTATTAATTCATGGTTGACTATAAAATATACACCTCTTTATCTAAAGTTTTAAAAAATAATGATTAATTTTAAATTTTAAATCTCATTTATCTGATATCTTATTGGCCAAAAACTTTGAAGTTTTATTGCTGCCATCTAGTCATTTTATGCCTACTCCTTCTCTCCTTATCTCCTTAAACAATACTTTCATTATTATCATACCTAGTAGACTTGTCTTTTATTTTGTACCAATCCCCAGAAATAATATCTCCCCACAACAAATCAACCATTATGCTAATTAACAAACCATTATCTATTTAAATACCTTATATTAACACAAAATCAAAATACATTAAAACTTACATGTTATCATGTACCAATTCTTACAATCAATGTGGAATAAAAATGAAAGAGAAATATCCTTAATAAAAAGATTAAACTAAAATCTTAAACAAAACATCCATTCTCACCATTAATGTGGGAAAGAATGAAAAATGAGTATCCTTAACAAAAAAAAATTAAACTAAATCTTAAACAAAACATCCATTCTTACCATCAATGTGGGAATTAACTAAAAAAATATTATTAACCAAAAAAATTTAAACTAAATCTTAAACAAAACATCCATTATCATTAATTTTGTTATCATATAATACAAAAGTTTGGCCAACAATTTCCAATTCACTCTAATGCTCTTTAGAAAGTTTGACCAAGAATTTCCAATTCACTCTAATGCTCTTTTGAAAGTTTGACCAAGAATTTCCAATTCACTTTAATGCTCTTTAAAGAGACCTACAATTTCCAATTCACAACGTTTAATATTCACCCATATAAAAAATTCTCAATTCATACATTAAATACAACCTTAATATAAACAAATTACATTGAGATTTCTCAAACATATTTAAAAAAAACTAAACCCAATCTTTGGATGTGGTTGACAGCTTACCAATTTAAAAAAAACAAAAAACTTACATCATTACAACCAACCAAATAAATGAAACTTGAAACTTAAAACTTTTGTATTTATGAAAATAATTTATTATAAACATTAATAATACTAATAAAAGGAGGTTTTTCTCTCTATTCGATATGAATTTGAATACACGAAAGTGTGATGTGACATCATCTTTCGTAATTACAAATAAATTATTAGTAATTTATGTTTCGTATGTTTTGGGCCATCTTTACCATGTGAGATGTTACATGCTATCTGTCACCTCCCTTTCCGCATTAGGTGATCTTGGTCTGTTAAAACAACATAATATAAACCGCCAACAATTTAGAATATGCCAGACTGCCACCTCCCTTTCCACATTAGTACTCTTCTCCAGTTTTTGCTAAATAAGGACATCATGATAAGACAGGCAACAAGAGCTTTTCCTTCCGGTCATTAGTGTCCAGATTTAGGGCACCCTATTTTTATTTTTCCATATTACGATGAAATTATGCAAACTATTAAGTAATGCACCAAGATAGATCTCCTCCGACTTTTTACCATAATCACTCCCGTTGGGGGTGGGTACACACTGAAAGCAGCAGGAACACATTTCTGGGTATCTTGACACACAAGATATGAGATGGGTATGATCACAGCTGCATCTGGGCATAGAAATCCATGGAAGCTGTGAAGAATATATTTGGCATTCCATTTACCCATTGAAACATTTATGCTGGAAAATAGATCTGGGCATTCAGGGGGGAGCCCCACGAAAGCTCTATCTGAATTCATTTCATAGGTGCAGTGACCAATTCAGGATTTTTCTTAGTTGAGCATCATTTTCCTGGATCCAGAGGACCATCGCAAGCTTATTCATCCCATGCTGTTTCGGCCAAAGTTATTCTATGTACCGGTGCATGATTTCAAATTTAAAACGCAACTGGTGGTGAAAATCCCTTCCGTTGTAAGGGCCTTCTCGAGGTGGGTAGTATATATTGATTTTTCTTTGGAACAGGCTCCATTGTTTTAATAGATACAGCATTGAAATTAATTTTTTACCCCTTGCTTCTGAGCTGTTACAGTAGTTTATGTAATTGTTTTCACTGGGAGAGGCAATGACTTTTGTTTGATCTGTGGGGAGCTTTGAATCTCAACACAGTAACTCATTTTAACGTCGGGAGGACTCCATAAGATTTGAACTTTGTCCCACTGCATTGAAAGATAACAATGCCGTTACCAACTTGCTTTGGGGTAATCCCCTAACTAGTTTATATGATTTCGGTACAGTGAAGCATTTGTTTATTAGTTTCTGTTTTCAATTGAACTGGGTCAGGTCCCGGTTTCAATTTCCAGCCTGTCCAATGTTCAACATATGAAACCTATTGGAAGAATGTATAACGATCTGGGTTTCCGTTGCATCTGTACTTAGTTTTACTTTTGGTGAAAATTTTGGGCGATCTCTATTTTGCTCTCTGTCAATGTTTTCTGTTTTTGTTAATGTCTGCTTTAAATTCCGGGCTATCTGAAATATATTCAAACTTTGCATAATGGCATGGTTTTCCATTTGGTTTCTGTTCAGCTGAATTTTCTGTGATTTTTGAGTAACATGTCCCAAGGGGTTGCACAGCAAAGAGCAGACTTCCTTTGTTCTAGGCGCCAAAGTGTGAGGCCATATATTCAACCAAAGTTGCTTAGGACTTGCACCCGGTCTCATCCCTCTGAAACTCATGCCACATGGATGGGGTATAACACAGTGAGAATAGAAACTTGGTCAATGGCTGAATACCTGGTCAACCTCACCACTGGACCAATGCTACATCATCTATTTTTCAATGTTTAAATATGTTTCTAATTTTTTCTTTTTGATAAATTTCCACCTTTTTGGTCCATTTGAAACCCTTTTGGAAAATGCAATTTGTGGTATATTTTTTCCTCTATTTTTGCTTGGTTTAACTTATGATCTGTCCACTTGCATGTACAGAAGTTGCAGAGACAGAAGACGAAGGCATGAAGTCGACAAATTCTGCAGAGACCTTTGGACAGAAACTGATAAAGGTTATTAGCGATTTATGTTTTACATTCTTTGTGCTTGCTGTACTGGTAATCACAGTGATTGCAATAACGTATCAACCGCCAGATCCTTGGCTCGAATCATCCAAGGCAATGGCCAGAGTTTTCTCTTCTGTAGAGAATGCCACATTTAAACAGGATGACTCCATACTCCTCACTGGCGAGGATATTGTTGCTGTTGCACCAACCCCAGCTGTCAAAGAGGAGCAACCTGTTACAATGAAAACAGTTGAATTAGAAGAACAAAATGTTACTGGTCAGGCACCCACAACTGAATGTGATCCAAACCAGGCGATAGACTGTTCAGATCCTGAAGTTTTAGTTTTAATCAAGAAGTTTAATTTGAAAGTCTTCAAAAGTATTAATATCTTTGGGTACCAGTTGCCTGTTCAAGGGTCCAAACCGAATGAATGTGATGTAGCGTGGAGGTTCAGATCTAAGAAGGAAAAATCATGGAGAAAGTATAGGGATTTTAGAAGATTCACTCTGGGTTTTGATCTAAATTGCAAACATAAGATCACAGGTGCTGGCCGGTGGCACTCGGGAAAGAATGCCCGGCCAGTGAAGATAAGAAAAGACACAAGCAACTTCAGTGACCCTCTTCATCACATCGCATCTCCTTCAAATGCTTCTTATCTGGTTATTGATGAAACCATAAATGACACAGTCCCTATAGCCACATCTGAATCTAGTTTCAGGAAGGGAAAATACTTATATTATTCCCGTGGAGGAGATTACTGCAAGGGGATGAACCAATACTTGTGGAGTTTTCTCTGTGCACTTGGAGAGGCACAATACCTCAATAGAACATTTGTCATGGATCTTAGTTTTTGCCTTTCTTCTAAGTACACTCCAACCAACAAGGATGAGGAGGGGAAGGACTTTCGGTACTACTATGACTTTGAGCATTTGAAGGAGAGCACCTCCGTCGTTGAGGAGGGGCAATTTCTGCAAGAATGGAAGAAATGGAACAGGGAACATAAAAGTGATCAAATCCCTGTCAGGAAAGTAACTGACTACAAGGTCAGTCCCATGCGATTGAAAAGAGACAAAAGTACAATCATTTGGAGGGAATTTGATCAACCGGAGCCTGATAATTATTGGTATCGCGTCTGTGAAGGGTCAGCGGAGAAGTATGTTGAGAGGCCGTGGCATCTGCTGTGGAAATCCAAAAGGTTGATGAACATTGTCTCAGCAATCAGTGGAAGTCTTGACTGGGATTATGATGCAGTCCACGTTGTTAGAGGTGAAAAAGTCGAGAACAAGGAACTTTGGCCCAATCTAGACATTGATACCTCACCTGATGCAATTTTGGGCAAGCTCACCAATCTAATTCAATATCAGAGGAAATTGTACATTGCTACCAACGAGCCAGATTACAACTATTTTGACAAGTTGAGATCCCATTTCAAGGTCTCTCTCCTGGATGATTATAAAGATTTATGGGCAAAGAATAGTGAGTGGTACAATGAGACTACTCTCCTTAACAAAGGCCAGCCTGTTGATTTTGATGGTTACATGAGAGTGGAAGTAGACACAGAAGTCTTCTTCAGGGCAAAGACTCGTGTGGAGACCTTTTATAACTTGACCAAAGATTGCAAGGATGGAATCAATACATGTTAGCCTTGACACCAACAGAGATGAAGAGTGACTGACAGACACAGCAGATAAATATGATTAATTTCTGAAGTCTGGTTGGTCAGTCTTGGCTACTTTCTTTTATCAAGGTTAAATTGTACAACTGGAAAATTTTATTTTTGTTCTCTTCGTCGATTTTATTTTCAGTTCTAGAATGTATCAAAGTCTTATTCAATTATCCAGTTGGAAGTATTATTTCCAAGCTTATCCGTCGAGGTTTTCAGTTAATCACATTGCTATAATTACCATTCTGCCCAGAGGGATATATTTGCGAGAAGAAATTGGTTCCTTAGCTTTCTTGATTTCGTTTTTTGTGACTTCTTTGGGTTCGAAGTTGTTTTTAGTCAGACTCCCCGCATTTTAAATTGTGGGTTAGATATCTGTTGCACCTATTGTTTAGTTAATGGTTTGCAGAGAAATCACGAATGGTCTCTTGGAATTGTGCTCAACTAGCTTCATAGATCAAATGCTGCAAACAGAAGGTTTCCCTGAATATTTCTTAAAAATTATAATAGCTTTAAATCAGTTTCCTAGTAAATAGGTGTGACCTAATAACATAGAGCCTATCTATTATCTGCACTGTTTCGCTGTTAGGATGTTTTGGTGCATATTTGATTTTTGTTCCTTTTGAAATATGGGGGCTGGCCTAAATTGTGGCTAATTGCTTGTCCAGACTCCAAAGGGAGGATCACGTTATTTTTATTTTATTCATATGTGGAGATTATAGAAGGAAAACTTATGAACAAAGAAACAGATTGTGCTATCATTCCGCCCCTTATACGTGGGCAATGCCAAATCTGAGTACTAGAGTTCAATTCTATAGCGATATTCAAACTTACGATGGCAGAAGCTTAAACTATGTATCAATAGATTGTGCGCTTTGATTGGATGCTAAATTAAATGCCCAGACTCCCCGCACCTTTTTTTTTTCCAAAACAAAATTGCCATTCTATTTCAAGCAGGAAAGAAATTATATTTCTAATGGGCTTCTGCACTTACAGAGTTCTAAGTCCCTAAAACTCCTTATAGAAAATTCTTTAAAGTTCTGGATTGAACTAAAGCCAAAATACCCTAAAATGAAACAGAAACAAAAACAAGCATTATTTCTACTAATAGACCAGAACATCCACCAACAGACCAGAATTGCACTAAGTGTCCAGATAATATGAGAACCTTTCCCAGCATCAGGTAATTAAACATTGGATTCAGAGACAGATATTACTCCATCCCTGTTCTCTTCAATAATAACTTTACCCACTGCTACTGTGCTACCTGTTGGCTCTCCTTTGAAAGAGCATTTGCTATCACATTTTGCTTTCTAAAGACATGAGTGAAGGAGATTGCTCAAATGAATTTGCAACCACATTTAGCTGATCACCCAAAGGCTTTAGAGAGATATTTAGAAGCTGACCTGTGCCATTCATCCACCTTATTACCAAGCTTGAGTTACCATGGACGTGCATCTGTTTGACATTATTTTCCAGATCACATTTGAGAAGTCGCCTAAATGCCATAAACTCTGCAAAGTTGTTTATTCCAATGCCAAGACCTGCCTTCAACTTGATAGTATGATTCTCAGAAAGATACATAATACACCTTGTTGCCGTCCTTATACACACTTGCAAATGTGAGCTAATTCCGGCTCACTTAGTGTGTCCTTGGAGGCACAATGCCTAGGTTCACAGCCCACGCTGTCACTTTGACCGGAACCTCTTCCGTCTAGGCTCACTCCTAGGGAAGCCAAGGGGGGTAGTCCCTAGTTTCTAGATTAGTTTTAGAGTTAAATTCTAGGAGTTAGTTTTAATTTGTTAAGGCTTAAGGGGATTCTAATCCTAAGATGCACAAGTAACAAATGCAAGATGCAAGGGTTAGTATGTCAAGCGAGACCTTTTCCTAGGGCAACTAAGACTAGTGCCTAAGATTGGGCAAGGGATCAACTAAAGTTAAAGGGTTATTCGTTACAAGTATGATTACAATATTACTTACAAAAGAATAACTTAAATAAAATGAATACTAGATACACGATTTACAATTAGAAAATGCTAGAATACAACAAACAAGCTAACCACTTTACTTATTATGTGTTTGTGCAGGATATAGAGAGATCAAAGCATCATAAAACATTTACAATATCAATATCAAGATCCTCATCACCAATACATCAAGATCATCAATACATCAATAAAGAAGATTAAGCACAAGTATTAGAGATGAAAGATAACCACTCTTAATTGTTAAACCCACGAGAGTTTTAGAGACTTAAGTCCAAGGTTGAGTTATTAAGCTTTCTTAAGATTATTAAGTTTTATTAAGCTTTCACCAAAGCCTCCTCCTCCTATTGCCAAATAATTGCTGGATGTTCAATAAGTGTTGCCACCCTAGCTTCGCAGGTCAGCCCGAAAGATTGAGTACTCCGGAAAGGACGCATCCTGTGCGCCGTGAGACCGTCCCCAGCCTACACCCTCCGTTGCCTTCCTCAAACCCCGTTTTAGATGGTGAAGATGGTGGTCTAAGGTACCCTAAATAGTCTATTAAGTTATTATATGAATAAGCTAGACTCTTAGGAGTGTTTTAGAGTGTTTTAATAATTTTATGACACTTTTAAAATGTGAATTAGTGACTTGGCCGAAACTCACTTCAGCCTTAAAGATGTGTTGGTTAAGTTTATGAGATTAAGAGCATTAACACATATATGCTATGTGAGAGCAAGTCATTTAGATGCACAATTAGATAGCTTGCAAAGCAAATAAATAAAGTGCAAGGGCAAGAACAACTTGCCAATAAGATGGAAAGAGAAACAATCACACTTATCTAATGATTAAGAGCATTGCGATATGAGCATTAAGTGTGAGAAAGAAAAGAAATTTAAGTGCTTGCCTACTTATCAACTTATAAATTTAAGTTACTTAGAGCATATGGCAAATGGCATTAAATAGATCTA
>ML780742.1:520427-531830 GCA_009831015.1 Picea engelmannii
CGAGGGCCCTGTCTAGCCCCGTCAAAGAATCCCCAAACCTTCTCTTTCTTGATTACCAAGCGTTTCAATTGCATCTCCTTCAATATGACTGACATTCTATCAGCTGTGGACATAGATCTGATCTGATGAAAGCACTGGAGTGGAGGAATGGATTTGTCTTGAAAGAGAAGAGTTCCTTGCCAACCACAACCCCCACACAGTCAAACAGGACACAGGCCCCCACTCTTTTAGTTCTCTTTTACTCATCCAACTTCTAAAGCATTCCTCCACCAAGTCTCCATTCCTCCCTTGTTTTACTCTAGTGATCTGCTCTATGTCTAAGCAGACCTTCTTAGCATATGGACACTTGATGAATAAATGACTTATCGTTTCTTCATCCTCTATGTAGAGAATAGAAATTCCCAGTCCTTGTCTAGCTCTTCTTTGCATAACTTCCCAAGTTAAAACGTTATTCTCAATTGGCATTCACAATAATATGTGTGTTTTCATTGGCCCCTTTAGTTTCCAAATAGTCTTTGACCACCAAGCCGAGTGATGTGTCTCAGAAGAGAAGTTCGCTTTATAGCCCAATTTTGCAGAGTAGTATCCCAGGGTTTGATATGTTTTCATCTTCTCTGATTCAAATATGGCTTCTATGAAGATTATCAACATATGCATTCCACATTTCTGCATCCTCACCTTCTATCCCAATCTGTCTACCTTCGTCCACCCTTGCTGCCACAGGTTTGTAGCCTCCTGGTCTACTATTTGATTAAGAGTAAAAATACCTTTTTTTGGAATGTTTTCCAGCAGTTTATCAGGTGATTCATTCTTATTTCTGCATCCTACCCAGAGGCCCTTACGTGTTCCCCTGCCCCCACTTTCCAAACCAACCAGTTGCCTATCAAAGGAGAGGCTTGTACTAATGCCTTCTTGTGAGTAGACATATTCTTTGTTACGTTCCTTTGGCTTCTAGTCCAATCTATCTTTGTACTTGGCTTTATATATTTCTGAACTATTATTTGCTTCCATAGCCTATCATGAGGAATTACTCTCCATAAGATTTTGGCTGCTAAAGATTTCCCAAAGAAATGGATATTCTTTTGGCCCCAACCTCCCTCTAACGTTGGCTTAGCTACTAATTTCCATTTAACCAAGGGAATGCCTTTTGTCTCTTTCTTCCTTGTCCACAACAATCTGAAAACTTTATTTCTAATTTTCTTCAGCAGCCCCTTAGGAATATGTGCTAAAGGGGTGCCAAAACACAGGAATGGCCTCTAAAACTGACTCAACCGAAGTCAACCTGCCTCCTAAAGATAACCATTTGTTGCACCAATGATTAATCCTTGCTTATTTTCTCTATCAACCATTCCCAATCTTTTTCCCCATAGCCATTTGGTTAAGAGAAAAGCCCAAATATTTAAACCTTGATTGAAACCCAGGAAAAATTTGAGAATCTGCCTTTCATGCCCTAATTCCAGTCCACTAAAAGAAATTGCTGGTTTTAATACATTAACTTCCATACATGTTGCTAAGCAGTAGAGATCTAGAATCTCTTTTAGTTTTTTAGCTTTCGTCAATGATCCATTGATGAACAATAAAACATCATCAACAAACAGAGGATGAGTTATAAATATATCCCTTCCCAACTGTACTCCTGTTATTGTCCCAACTCTCTTTGCTTCTAAGATTGCCTTGTTAGAAACAACAATGGATAGAGAGGGCATCCTTGTTTCAACCCCCTTGATGGAGTGAAGAACTTGGATGCTGACCCATTTATAAGAACTACAAAGGAACTTGATGTCAATACCCATTATCCATTTTACAATAGGTAAATTAAAACCAACATGTAGAAGCATCAATCTGATATACAACCAACTTGACTTGTCATATGTCTTTGGCAAGTCTAGTTTCATTACCATAGCTGGGAGATTTTTGGACATGATTTTGTGCAAGCCCTCCTGGGCTGACCCTATTGCATCATGAATTTGCCTTCCAGCCAGGAATCCATACTGCTCCTGTGAAATTGCCTCCGAAAAGAGCCTTTTAATTTTGACTTCTAATGTTTTTGCCAAAACTTTATCTATACAATTGCACATAGATATTGGTCTTAACTCATCAAAGCCCCCTGGATTGTCCTTTTTAGGGATTAGAATTCGAAATGTAACATTAAAAGCTCCAATGGCTTTACCTGTTCTCTTTATCTCCTCTATCACCCTTCAGAGATCTTTCAATAATTCATAAAACCACATATAAAATTACACTGGCCATCCATCTGGCCCAAAGCTTTTATCTTTCTTAAAGGAAGCTAGCACAATCTTTAACTCCTTTGAAACCTCTTCCATTAAACTTTGATTGGCTTCCTCTGAGACAAACCTAGGAAAAATATGTAATTTTCAATATCTCAGCTATATTAGCTCTGTTAGGTTTTGAGTAAATAGATTGAAAGCATGATGCTCCCATATCTGCTATGTCAATGTCATTAAACTCCTTGGCCTTGCTACCATCATATCTTTTCATCTCCTAGATTGTGTTTACTCTCTTCCTATGATTTGCATAATTATGGAAAAAATATGTGTCTTCGTCCCCTTTTCCAACCATATAGCCCTATTCTTCATCTTCCAGTCAGCCTCCCTCCTATCCAAAAATTTCTGTTTTGAAATTTCCAAGTTCTTTAGTCTTTCCATCTTTTCTTCAGTAAACACACCTTCCGTATTCTGAACATACAGTGCTGATAGCTGACTCTTAATTTCTTTTAGCTCCTTGTCTATATCTTTAACTTTTTTTAATGAGCTACTGCTCTCTTAACCAATGTTTTAAAAACCGGCTAACTGGAACCAGAACTGTCCGGTTTTTCCGGTTAGATGCTCGACCGGTTCGAACCGATGGAAAAACCGAACCGGCGGCCGGTTTATGACGGAACCGGCCGGTTCGGTCTGGACTTCCTTTAGCGGGCCCGCAGACTTGAAAACCCTCTCTATTTTTGCTAAACTAATACCCTAGTTCCCTCTAAACCCTAACTCTAGCCTATATATCTCTATCACTCCCTTCTAAGTGCCTCACACCTCTCTCATTCATCATTTGGGAGCATTTGTGTTTTGGAGCAGCATTGATTCTTGAAGAGCAGCATTGAGTAGCTTATTGGGCAAGTGTTTTGGGCAGTTTGTGGTGGATTTGGCATCTCAACTAGGAGGCTATAGTTCATCTTCAAGTTTGGAGGAGTTGGATTAGACTCTAGAGGTATGTTGAAATTTTTCCACTCTTTTTTTTTCCATCTTGAATCTTGATTGTTGAATGTTTGAAACTTAGTAAGAGTCCAAGACTAGGTTCCTTCTTTGCATTTTCAGATTGCTTGCATTGTGCAAATTCCACCTTTGAGTTTGCATTTACAAATTTACGATGCCCGCAAAAACTAAAGATGCTGCATTGGTTCGTGATGAGGTGATTGAAGGTTTAATGTATTGCAAGTATTGTAAAAAATGCATCAAGGGGAGGGGGGGGTGGCATTCATAGGTTGAAAGAACACTTGGCTGGTGTTAGAGGCCAAGATAAATCATGTGAGACACCATTGGATGTTATTGGGCCTATTAGAGAAGAGATGAAAAAAGTACTTAATGAYTACCAAGAAGAAAAGGCTAGGGAAAAAGCTATACAGGCTGAAATAGGGAGGAAGAGGGCTGTAGCACAAATGAGGGCAACCAACCCCATTTTGATTATGAGGATTCTCCATCTATTCATTCTACTGGTGTTAGAAATAGAGACCCCTTCATTATCCTCCTCCCCTTGAAAGTGAAAATACCATGCATCCGCCTAAAAGTAAAAAGTGGAATGCCATCCAAAGATATTTCACACCTCCCCCCACTTCTAGCTCTGATAATGCCAATGTTTCTCAAGTTCAACCCACTCAATTTTAGCCCACCTTAGATGACCATTGGAAGAAACAATATAGAGAGATTGCTTATGAGTTCATAGCTAGATGGTGGTATCATGCTGATATCCCCTTCAATGCTCCCCGCTCACCATATTACCAACCTATGTGGGATGCCATTATTGCTTGTTGTAGGGGCTTCAAAGGCCCTAGTATGCATGATTTGAGGGGATCTCTTTTGCACAGAGAGGTCGCATCCATTGAAGAATACTTGACAGATTTCAAAGTATCATGGGCCAAAACAGGATGTACCATCATGTCAGATGGATGGAGTGATGGAATGAACTGTACTATCATAAATTTCGTTGTCTCTTGCCCACAAGGAACCATGTTTTTGAGATCAGTTGATGCATCTGATAGGGTCAAAGATGCAAACTTGTTGTTTGAGCTATTATATGAGATTGTTATGGAGGTGGGGGTGGCCAATGTTGTTCAGGTCATCACATATAATGCCTCTAACTATGTTCTTGCTGGGAAGATGTTAGAGAAGAAACACAAAACCATATTTTGGACCCCATGTGCTACACATTGCATAGACCCAATCCCCCCTCAATATATGCTCCTTTCTCCCTTCCTAGACCTTAATACGTATCTAGGTTTTGGCTTGTTGCATAGGAATTTTTCCGGATTGGATTTTTGTGGACTTGTCTCACAGCCATGCATCCTTATGCCCCTTTTTCTCTTCTTTGTCTAAGAGAATATTTATATTCTCTTTTCCCAAGAATTATGATCCTTCACTGATTTTTGAGGAGCTGTGGCCGTTGAGTTTTTAGACCCCCCCTATAGGCATTCTACCGGCTTCTACAGGAGATGGACAAGATCCCTTATCCTTGAAATCAAAATTACCATTGCTTGAGTGAATGTAAAAGTCTGATTTATGGGAATATGATTTACCAGCATTGTCTTCATGGCTATTAGTCTCCGGGGATCAGATCTAGCTTTTGTCCATTCTTTTGGCATTTTTTGATGGGCTTCAGAATGATCGACCATGATATCTTTACCTGGGGCCTCTTGCCTTTGAATAACACCCCTTGACAACTCCTCTTTCTCCTTTGAAGGAAGGCCATTTGAATTTAAACATCTCGCTAGGGTATCCACCCTAGTTTTTTCTGCCTCTCTTATAGAATTCATACCCTTTTGATTTCCTTCCTCTTTTGCTGAACATCCTTTTTCTTCCATACCTTCTTCAAAAACCTATGGACACAGTCTTTGACCATATTTCCATATGCATGACACCTTACACAACGGAAAGGTATTTTTACATAATCTACAGTCTGCCTATGGGCATTGGCCCCCATTAGCATTTCAATACAATTTGGTAGCCCTTCTCTGAAATCAACTTCAACAAGAATTTGTGCGACATATCTTGCACACTTATTTTGTATGTGTGTTAAAATTTAAGGGCAGAAATAGTAAACTAGATGGAAACAAAATTTCTTAAATTTCTAAAATTTCTCAAATTTCTAAAATTTCTCAAATCATTAGCAACTGTAATTTATGACCAGCAAAGCATTTAAAAATTCTGATGCATAACCTAACAACATTAGTGAATAAATAATATACACAACCTAGATCTGAGTATTACCATATCTGTAGAAAAAGACAAATGTACCAGGTGAGCAGAGCTGTTGCCTTCCTTTAGTGTATGCTCAGAATAGCTTAGTGAATCATGGATCAAATCTTCAGGGTAGATCTCCTCGTGGACATAGGGACAAAACCAAGGACTCCTAGGCTAAGTAGGCAAAACCAGAACTCAACAAGCTGGAAAACCAAAGTCAAAACACAGTCCAAGCCACTGTCCAAGTATTAGGGATGAATACAAATTACTGTCCTACTCAGGGCTGGAAAAACAAAACCACAATCAACATTAGGCTGATTTAACACATTCAGCCCAACTTTAAGCAGAGACAAGTACCAACAGTCCAATATCAACCCTAACAATCCAATCACAAAGCATGAACACCAAAGCGACTGACAGAAAGCGTAAGGCAACACAACAAACCAGAAGGGTGACACCAACAAACCATCAAGGTGGCACCAACAGACCACAAGACTGTCAACAACATACAAGGAACCTCAACGGCAAGCAAAAACAATCATGGCTAGCAAAGATAAACCCACGACAGGCAGGGAAGGACACCAACAGTCCAAACGGAAAACACAAACAGTCACGACTAGCAGGTATAGACCCACGACAGGCTGGTGCACGCAAGAGAGAACTGAGAAGACCCTTGTAAACCTGTCCAGAAGAGCCGCAACAAACTTCAGTTTTAATGTTAGCTTGGAGGAGGTAGATCACATGCATCAAGTGTGTCAAGGGAGGGAGAGACCACTCCCATATATAGTTTTTAGGTAGGTAAAATAGGGTTAACATATTAGTCCACTCGACATAGCTTTAGGGTTAGGTTAACCCCCAAAAGATGACAAATAATATTTTACCAATTAAAACATCAAGTGGTAAATCCAATAGACCACAAGTAAGTCAACAAGGTAATAAATCAAATTGATGAGGTGGGTTTCAATATCAAGGCGACCAACTTTCTTTAGGAAAAAGTAAAGTCCAATATATAAATTCAAACCAACACATAATCATAAATTTAGGAGGGTAATAACTCAACCAAAGGGTTTCATCAATAAACAATAAGACAAAGTCAAAAGTCAAGCCCTTCTTTAATGGCAGTTTGTCCACATGAGTCCCGTGATATAATTTATAAGCTTTTTATCATCCTAGCATACGTGGAAGGCTAATGGCGTGATCATGCCTTTCTTCTTAACCGCTCCTAGGTCATATGGACCAGCTCGGGAGAGAAGAAGGTCACACATCATCTCGGCTTGGTACTTAAACCAAGAATCTGCCTGGTCCCAGACCAAGATACCCTAGAACACATCCAGGGGCCCTAGAATATATCTAGGGGCTTAACCACCAAGGTACACAACCAAGGATCAATCCAAGCGCTAAGCAAGGATTCCCTGGAACACATCTAGGGACTTATATCATCAAACTGCTTGGTCCCTGACCAAGAACCCCAAAAGTACACTGGGGGCCCAACTAAGGTCTTTTGCCATGGCTCTAACTGCTTGGTCCTAGACCAAGAACCCCAGGAGTGCATTAGGGGCCCTAGATCACAACTAGGGTCTTTGCCATCCTCCCAGAGAATGGCTCTTACAGCTGCATTAATTTTAACACTCCCTCTCACCAACACCAAGCTTGTCTCAAAAGTACACAAGCTTTGTCAACGACAGGGGCTTGATCAATATATCTGCAGTTTGTTCCGTAGTCGAAATATATTGAATATTGAGAATGTTCTTCTGCACCATGTCCCAGACATAGTGATATCTCATCTCAATGTGTTTCGATTTGTCATGAAACACAGGGTTTTTGGAGAGCTTTATACAACTCTAGTTATCACAGTGAATTACTGTGGGTTCCATCTTAGTATTGAACAAATTTGAGAGTAGCTTTCTGAGCCACACTGCTTCTCTACTAGCAACACTAGCTGCAATGTATTTTGCCTTTGCAATGCTTTGGGCTATGGTGCCTTGCTTCCTGTTGGACTAGGAGATCATTGCTGAACCCAAACTGAAATAATATCTGGAAGTGCTCTTCCGGTCCACTGTACTGCCCATCCAATCTGAATCTGAAAAGCCATGAAGCATTACACCTCCACTAGAAGTGTATCTGAGCCCATAAGCTACAGTCCCCTGGACATATCCGAGAATATGCTTAGCAACGACCATACAAATGTGTTTTGACTCACACATAAACTGACTGGGGGCATTCACTGCATAACAAATGTTCGACCTGGTGTGTACTAGATACATCAAGGAGCCAATAATCTAATGATATACTGTAGGGTCTTCTGGATCTGAACCTGTAGCTTGATCATGTAACTTCTTCAGGTTAGAAATCATAGGTGTGGTCATGGACTTACAGTCCAACATCCCAAATCTGCGAAGCACATCAATTGCATACTTACCTTGTGAGAGAAGGATCTCACCAGGTTTCTGCCACACCTCTAAATCAAGAAAGTAATGCATAAGACCCAAGTCCTTCATTTTAAACTCTCCTGACAACTCCCAAGTCCTTCATTTTAAACTCTGCTGACAACTCCCTCTTAGTCTGAGCTATCAGATGTTCCTCTCTAGTAAGGAACAAATCATCCCCATATAAAACCAAGATCATAGGATGATTCTTCACAACCTTTATATAAAGGTTAGAATCTGCTATACTCTTGGAGAACCCAAGACTCTGAAGAAAACTGTCAATTCTTCCATACCAAGCTCTCGGACCCTGTTTCAATCCATACAAGGATTTCTTGAGTTTGCAGACATGGGATTCCTTTCCATGGATCACAAAACCCTCAGGCTGCTTGATATAAACCTCTTGCTCAATTTCACCATTAAGAAAAGCAGTCTTAACATCCATTTGGTGAAGTTTCCAATAAAAAGCTGAAGTAAGAGAAATGATGACTCTAATAGAGGTATACTTGGCAATGGGAGCAAAGATCTCATCATAATCAATTCCCTCTTTTTGAGAGAAACCACGAGCCACAAATCTAGCTTTGTATTTTTCAACACTGCCATCTGCTGCATGCTTTATTTTGTAAATCCATTTAGAGGTCACTACTGATTTTCCTTGTGGTCTTGGGACCACTTCCCATACACCATTCTTCAATATTGACTCGTACTCTTCTACCATGGCATCCTTCCACACTTTATGCTTGGCAACCTCATCAAAAGTGGAAGGTTCTGAGTCAATCACACGATTCAACTGAGCTATCAAACCTGAGTACTTATCTAGCTTCTTGCTTTCTTTGAAAGTACCTTTAGGTGTTGCATGCTTTTCTGCGTCCTTTAAAATTTCACGGCACCATGCTGGCTTCCTTTTGACAAGAGGTTTCTCTAGGGGAAACTCAACAAAATCCCTTATAGGATCCACTGAAGGCTCTCTGGCCTTCTCCCTCTGCTCATCTGAAAGTTGTGAATCTAAAAGCTCTGAAGTTGGAGCTTCCTGCTCCTTTGTATCACAGGGAAGCTATTTGGAACGATGAAAAACAACTTCCTCATGGAAGGTCACATCTCTACTGACCTCTATATATTTTTTCCTTGACACATAGATTCAATATGCTTTTGAGGTCTCACTGTACCCCACAAAAGTGCCTTTTTTTCCAGAGGGCTCTAACTTAGTCCTCTTTTCTTTTGGTACATGAATGTAGACTGGACTGCCAAAAATTCTCAAGTGATCAACTGAAGGCTTCTTACCCGTGAAGACTGTTGAAATATTGTAACTGCGAAGAATATTCTATTTATTATTGAGTCATTTACTTATAGATCAATCCCCTTTTGTGGATTGGTCAAACCCTAATTATATCATGCTAATTGAGAAGTCGGCCCCTAGGGCTAATTAAAGTGGTTTTAGCCACTAGCAGGAGAAGTCGGCCCTGCCTAATGAAGAGACACAACCCTAGCGCTCCTCAGCTAGTATAAATAAGAGAGGATGGTGCCTCATTAGCTCACTCACTCAAGTCACTCATCTAGTGCGCAAGTTTGGAGATAGCTGTACTTGGAAGAAGGAGAGAGAGGCGCATTGCTCAGTCTCGGATATTCTCTAGTGTTTGGTCTTTTATCCTGGCATTGTATTGACAATCTATATTAAGGAAGTTTTTGCTGGGTTTTCTCCCCCATGAGAGTTTCCTAGCATAAAATGCTATGTATCTTGTGATTGTGTTTCTCTCAGTGATCATGCTTATGCTATTATTGTCTAGTAAATTGAAAAGAACTTCATAGCAGCTCTAAATTTAATATGGTATCAGAGCTAAACTAAAGAGAGCACCTTCCACTGGTTAATAAAAAACGTCACTATTGCTGTACAAGAAAATTAGGGATTTTTATTGGAAGGGATTTTTCACCTGAAAACCATCTAGAAAAGTGCGCCCTAGCCCAGTGAACTCATTGGCAGCTTGAGTGCATCTTTTCAATGGTTAGAGCCTCTGGAAAGTGAAACCCTAGTTTTGGCAGGTACTAGAAAACCAGGAAACCAAAACGAGTACCAGAAGTACTAGTCCAGTTTTTTGTAGGCTCAGTTTCAAGGGGTAAAATTTGGATTTTTTGAAAACAAACTGCACCAACCTACTCGCCTCAGCCAAGCGCACCTCCTGGTAAGTTCAGATTTAATTTCTGAGCAATTTCAATTTTTGGTCATTTTCCCAGCTCCAGGTCAAGATGTCTGCAAGCACCAAGCTTGTTGACAAGTTAGAAGGTGTGGAAAACTTCCGTGCCCGGAAGTATAGGATTGCACTCATTCTTGAAGAGAATGACCTTGCAAAATTCATAAAGGAAAATGTACCGGAACCTGAAGAAGATGCAGCTAAAGCAAAGTACCAGAAGGATATGGTTAGGGCCAAAAGAATCATTGTAGATTCTATTAAAGATCATTTGATCCCTCAAGTGGCCTCTAAGAACACTCCAAAAGAGATGTTTGATGCCCTAACCAGAATGTATGAAGCCCTAACCAGAATGTATGAAGTAAAGAATATCAACCGGAAGATGATTCTGAGAACCCAACTCAAAAGTACAAGGATGCAGAAAGGAGAAACAGTCCATGACTATTTCTCTAGGATTTCTCAATTCAAGGAACAACTAGAAGCAATTGGGGACAACCAAGATGAAGATGAACTCATAATGACAGCTCTTAATGGTCTCACAAGACCTTGGGATGCCTTCATCCAAACCATCTGTGCAAGAAAGGAGAAACCCCAATTTGCCAGTCTTTGGGAAGAATGTGTTCAAGAAGAAGCAAGAGTAGCTAACCGAGAAGCAATACTATTAAGGGATGAAGATCAAGCCCTAGCTGCTCATGCTAAAGGAGGAAAGAAAAGGTCTCACTTCCAGAAGGAGACCCACCTACA
Source organism: Picea engelmannii (assembly GCA_009831015.1). Classification (NCBI taxonomy): domain Eukaryota; kingdom Viridiplantae; phylum Streptophyta; class Pinopsida; order Pinales; family Pinaceae; genus Picea; species Picea engelmannii. The sequence goes on from ML780742.1 coordinate 531,243, forward strand.
TAAGGAATCTCACTCCCCAAAGAGATTCACCCACTTCCATAAAAAATCTCACCGTCCAAGGAGATTCTAGAAATTTCAGAAAGGACAAAGAAGAGAAAAAGATTTCTCCTCTCATCAATGTTATCATTGTGATAAGATGGGACATATTGCTAAGAATTGTCCAGCTAGAAGAGAAGAATACAAGAAAAGAAATAACAAGAGACATCATGCCCATGCAGTTGAAGATGATGAGCCACCCACGAAGATGACTAAATAAGAGATTGAAAACTATGTTTATTCTCTGCCCTCTCAGGATCCGTGTCACCTGGAGAGGATACTTGGCTCATAGATAGTGGTGCTTCTAAGCACATGATAGGTCAGAGAGACATTCTCTCTAACCTTACAGAAAAGAACTTTCCCCAGAAAGTTACACTCAGAGATGATTACCAGTACCCTATCAAAAGGAGTGGGAGAATCCACCTACAAACTTGATTCAGGGACCCCAATGAAAATGAAGGATGTACTATATGTACAAGGTTTGACAAAGAACTTACTTTCTATCTTAGCTTTAGATAAGAAAGGCTTCAGAGCGGCTTTCATAGATGGTGA
>ML780742.1:547157-575617 GCA_009831015.1 Picea engelmannii
GAGCGTAGATCAATCTTAGTGAAGACGACTGCCCCATGTAACTCATCCATCAACTCATCTATGCGTGGAATGGGGTAACGATTCTTGATCGTTTTCTTGTTGAGCGCTCTGTAATCGATGCACATTTGTAACATGCCATCCTTCTTCAGTACCCGGACGATTGAAGATGCAAAAGGACTCATGCTAGGCCTGATGTGCCCCATAGTGAGCAATTCTTTGATTGCTTTCTCAATTTCATCCTTAAATTTCTTGGGGTGCCTATAGGGTGCTGTAATCACCGGTGTATCCCCTGCCTCTAACTCAATCATGTGCTCAAAACCCCTGTCTGGCGGTCTCCCTGGTGGTATTGGCCCAAATACTGGCTCATAACGTCCCATAAGCTCTCTGATCTATGGATGGTATTGCTCCCTACCCTCTGAGTCCTTTCGCGTGGTGATCAAACACTTTGCTGCATAAGCCACATCACCGTGACGAAAGATCCGCTCCATCCTCTTTGTCGATACTGCTCGAGGTGCCCCTGTAGACATGCCTCTCAGTACAACTCTCGATCCACTGGCGTCTCTGAAGCTCATGGTCAACGTCTGATAGTTGACCTAATCTCCCTCAATGAATATAAGCACTATACCCCTAACACAACATCAGTATCTGATAGGTCAATTACATAGAATGTGTCAGTCAGGGTGTAGTTGCCTAGTTTGACCTCTAGGTCAGGGATCATGTCCAAGCATGTCATAGTGTATCCATTAGCCATTGCCACATGGAATCCCTCAAACTCCTCCGTGCGTAACCCCCTCCTGGCTACTAAGGACACATCTATGAAGTTGTGGGTGTCCCCACCATCAACTAAAGTTGTCATGCGTTGCCCCTGTACAAGGCTCTTGAGCCTGAGAGTGTTGTACCTGGGTACTCCTGAAAGGGTGGCTATAGTTCTCCCTTTCACCTCTCTACGAGGTTTTGCCTCCTCCTGGGGCTGTGCCCTTGCCGGTATTTGAGGTTTCTTCGGCTGCTGCTTTGGCTCATGAGTGGTCTCAGTCTCTAAATCACTGTCTGTCGGTGCCTGAATATCCTCATCCTCCTCCTCACTGCTTGATTCCACTTCAATATAGTGGATTTGTCCCTTCCCATTGCATCTATGCCCGGGGACCCAAGGATCTCTGCAAGAGAAGCAAAGCTTCTTCCTCATCAATTCCCGTCTCGTATCATCATCCAACTTGGGCTTGCCCTTCCATTCCCTTTGAGGATTCTTCTGATCCTTGTCTCTATGTGGTACAAAGGGTTTGGTAAAGGGTTTAGATTTTGGCAAGGAGTCTGCCAAATCTCTAGTGCGTCGGATAGCATCCTGTAAGGTGTGAGGCCGATATGCCTTCACCCTTCCTCTCAAGGGTTTTGTGAGCCCTTCTGTGAATAGCATGACCCATCGGGGCTCGGATATGTCTGTCACTGCCACTGCTACCCTCTGAAACTCTGAGATGAATGCCTCTGTTGTGCCAGTTTGTCTCAACTGGGCTAGATCTCTGAAATGGATCTCTGGATCCCTCCTGTCAAATCTATCCATGAGTCTCTCTGTGAACTCTCTGCAGGAGGTGATGCGACTGTGACCCAATGTCACCAATCCGTGATACCACCACTCGTGTGCCTCACCTTCGAAGTGTAGGGTGGCGAAACTGATGACCTTTGACTCGGTCATCTGGTTGAGCTTGTAGTAGGTGTCTAGTTTCTGTACCCAAGCTCTGGCGGTGCATTTGGATGATCCGTCAAAAGAAGGTATGGTGAGTTTACCAACTTTCCGGATGAAATCAATGTTATGCCCCTGCTGCTGCTGTTGTTGCTGTGGCCCTCCCCTCTGTGGCTCTCTGGGGCGGTTCTTGAGTCTGAGTCCACAATACTCGACTAAGGTCATATCCTAATGGAAGTCATGGCCCAATGTTGCATACTCTCTCCGATACTCTGCAATGTCCTTTGCATGAGTGGGCGGTCTCTGTGCTATAGATATCTGTGCTGCTACCGGGGGTGCCCTCTGGAAATTGGGAAACAATGGACTTGGAATCCTAATCGCAGAGGTGTATGTGCGAGTGGGTGACTGGGGTCTACTGCCTGCCCATGAGTTCCCCTATGCTGCATGTGGGGCTTGTGTGCCTGGAATGTCTACCATAGCCAATCTATTCGCTACCTGAGCCAAAGATTGAGACATGGTCCGCTGACTAGCTAGCATATCACTGATAACCTGCATGAAGGCTGCATCTGGATCCACGGGGGCCTTACCACTGCCCTGTGGTCGCTCATATGTGTCACCTAGCCTCCTCTCTGCTTCGCGCTCGACCTCGTGCTCTGCTCCTCTCTGCTTCTCTGTGTGCCTCTTTCTCTTCCTCTGAACTGGGAGGGAAGGGAGGAAAGTTAGGCCTATCCCTTCTTTCCTTGTGCCTGTTGTAAGTGACATATTCGTCACCTACGTGCTCACGACCATTTGGTTCTTCTGCTGTATTCATTGTCTTTAGTCACAGGCTGGCAGGACTAAAGCTTTGATACCACTGAAATATCCCTGATCCCGCTGATCAAGATATTTGCTACTGATCTATTGTTCTGTCTTGCAGATCTGATACACTGGGGGGTTTCTGGATGCGTTTCAGTTGTATGTTTGAGATCTTGATGGTTATTGCATGTGCATGTGGGTTATTGCATGTGCATGTTGCATATTTATGGTTTTAATAGCATATAAAGGACGCATGCAGAAGTAAAGAACATCAACTGCCCAATATCATGTATTATACGGTTTAAGCATGGAAATACAATAGCCTACAAGAAATATAGAATATAAACGTTAGCTAGATCTCATGGATCATCACTGGAATACAAGCAAATAGCATAAAAATACCCGTGTTCAGAAGATGATAGCAGATCTGATGCATGCACGGATAGATCGGCAAAAATATGCGATTCCAGAGAAGTACGGTAATCGCTACCAGTTGGAAAACTCGTCTGGAAGAATAGATCGTCAGAATGCGCTAAAAACTGCTCCAATAGAAGCGCCTTGGCCTCTAGACTAAAATGGATGAGTGTCGGATCTCGGATCTGGTCTCTGAGGCACTGGATCTGGACCCCTGGGGGGTTTGCGCACCTCCTGGGACACTAGATGCGCCCCAAAGGATTCCACCAACGGAATCTGATGCTATATGGCTCAAAACGATCGTCTCACCAAATACAGAACTGGGTCGGAAGGAATTTCTCGGATCCGCTCTGATACTCTGCATGCAACCCCAAATATCTGTCCGGAAGAGTTGCGCCTAAATGGATGGATGAGGCGATGTGCAAGATTCCACCGTCATAATTCGACGATAGATGCCTCAATAGAAGCGCCTTGGCTGGATCTCAAATGGGTTGGAAGGAAACTGCAATCTGGACTCGGATTTCGTGCAGCTCTCCAAACCCTCAAACTGACTTGCGCCCTCACTGGTTGAGCTGCGCACTTTGCAATGGATACTCCTGAAAAGTACGATGAAATACCTGGATGGTATCTCCGATGGGCTAGAGTGCGTCTCTCAACACCGAAACCAATCAATGGTGGTGGTTTACTCCAGAAATCCACAAAACAGTAAGGTCGGCTCTCTTCCTCCTCTGGGAACTCTCAACATCAAATCATAACAATGCATAATGAGGAATTAAGTCAAATTCCTCCCTTTATACCTTTTCCAATCTAATTCACCATTGACCTCACTTAAGTTAGGCGCTTTTCCTCCTAAGGGAAATAATTAATTAATTAAGTCCCCCTTTAGCACCTTTTCATTCTAATTTTTCGTTGACTTAGGTTTAAGTGACTTTTCCTAAGTATTTTGGCTTAATTAATCATTTAGCCATCGATTTCTCCTTATTTCTCCATCTTATTCCCTGTTTGTGCATGACTAAAGTCTACGGGAACACATAGACTACTAAGTCACTCCTTGCTGGTCTACTCTTGGGAACGGGACATCACAGTAAAGTCCACCTTCTTGAACTCCGATTATCATGGTTGAGCTCATACTTTCATTTGAGGGACACATAAGAGCCTTTCCTTTGGAGAAGGCTACTATGTACCCTTTACTTTCTAGAACTGCAACTGAAATACGATTTTTCTTTAAACCAAGAACATAAAGAATTTCTTCAACATGAAATACATTACCTGACTGAAGCTGAAAAGAGGTTGATCCAACTCCTTTGATGGCATAAGTGCCATCATCACCCAATTCTACCTTCACATTGAACTTCTTGTCTTGGTAGTTTACAAGATTTTGCTTGAAGCCTGTCATGTGCTTGGAGGTCACGTTGCCCACTAGCCATATTTCTTCTAATTTGGTGACAACACTAGAGAGAGTTGAAACAAGATAACTCTCTCCGTGCTGCTCTTGTTCTTTAGAAGCAGCTCTGGTTCTTTGTCTTTGAGGCTCTTCTTCCTCAGCTGCAACTGAAGCATGGAACTTACCTTTCCGCTTCTGCTTTGAAGTAGGGTTCCTGCAGTCTTTTGCATAATGACTTAGCTTGTTACAGTTAAAGCATCTTACTTTAGACAGATGAGAGTGAGGATGAGAGTGCTTACCTTGAGGTTTCTTACCTTTGCTTTTGTGATGAGGAAGTCTCTTCCATTTCTTGGCTTTGGCATAAAGAGCATGGTCTTTCACAGTGGAGGGCTCATTTCTGCTTTTAATTCTGCCCTCTTCTTCCAAGCAATCATGCCATAATCTCTCGAAGTTGGGTTGAACTTCTCTTCCATTTACAGATGAGAGAAATGTCTCCCACAATTCTGGAAGACCATCTACTGCTGTTTGCACAAGGTTATCATCATCTACTGCAACTCCAATTGCTGTGAGCTGATCTCTTGTTTGGGAATTTTTGGAAAAGAAGGTAGAGATGGTTTCATCCCTTCCCATCTTTAATGTACGTAGTTGTTTCTTCAAGGTCCTCTTCTGAGTAGGGGCCTTCTTTTCATACAAGTTTGCTAGGGAATCAAAGCACTCCTTTGCTATCCTTAAGTGAGCAATAAGAGGCATCATACTATCTTTAACTGAGTAAAAAATTACCCTCTTGGCTTTTGCCTGCCTCTTCTTATAGGTTGCTCTTCCTGCATTTGTAATAGGTTCTTCCACTACCCTGGTAACCAACTCATCCAAATCGCTTTCTTTCTAGGATATTCAAGACCCTAGCCTTCCAAGCATCGAAGTTTGATGCTCCTTCAAGCCTATCTTCTGCTTTTACTGAARATGAAGCCATACTGAACTCTGTTTATAGGAGAGATCTGATAAAAAACAAACTTACTGCTGATCTGAAAAACAAACCCTTAATAGAGGATCTACACAGGTTCAAAAGTCTGCCACAAATGAGCTCTTTTCACACCCTAAGCTCTGATACCATGTTAAAATTTTAGGGCAGAAATAGTAAACTAGCTGGAAACAAAATTTCTTAAATTTCTCAAATCATTAGCAACTGTAGTTTATGACCAACAAAGCATTTAAAAATTCTGATGCATAACCTAACAACATTAGTGAATAAATAATATACACAACCCAGATCTGATTATTACCATAGCTGCAGAAAAAAGACAAATGTACCAGGTGAGCAAAGTTGTTGCCTTCCTTTAGTCTATTCTCAGAAAAGCTTAGTGAATCATGGATCAAACCCGTAGGGTAGATCTCCTCATGGACATAGGGACAAAACCAAGAAGGACTCTTAGGTTAAGTAGGCAAAACCAGAACTCAACAAACTGGAAAACCAAAGTCAAAACACAGTCCAAGCCAGTGTCCAAGTATTAGGGCTGAATACAAATGACTGTCCTACCTAGGGCCGGAAAACAAAACCACAATTAGCATTAGGCTGATTTAACACATTCAACCCAACTTTAAGCAGAGACAAGTACTGGCAGTCCAATATCATCCCTAACAATCCAATCACAAAGCATGAACACCAAAGCGGCTGACAAAAAAAGTAAGGCAACACAACAAACCATAAGGGTGGCACCAACAAACCATCAAGGTGGCACCAACAGACCACAAGGCTATCAACAACGTACAAGGAACCTCAACGACAAGCAAAAACAATCATGGCTAGCAGAGATAAACCCACGACAGGCAGGGAAGGACACCAACAGTCCAAATGACAAACACAAACAGTCACGACTAGCAGGGATAGACCCACGACAAGCTGGTGCATGCAAGAGAGAACTGAGAAGACCCTTGTAAACCTGTCCAGAAGAGCCGCAACAAACTTCAGTCTCAACGTCAACTTGGAGGAGGTAGATCGCATGCATCAAGAGTGTCAAGGGAGGGAGAGACCACTCCTATCTATAGGTTTTAGGAAGGTAAAATAGGGTTAACATATTAGTCCACTTGACATAGCTTTAGGGTTAGGTTAACCCCAAACAAATTACAAATAATATTTTACCAATTAAAACATCAAGTGGTAAATTCAATAGAACACAAGTAAGTCAACAAGGTAATAAATCAAATTGATGAGGTGGGTTTCAAGATCAAGGCGGCCAACTTTCTTTAGGAAAAAGTAAAGTCCAATATATAAATTCAAACCAACACATAATCATAAATTTAGGAGGGTAATAACTCAAGCAAAGGGTTTCATCAATAAACAATAAGACAAAGTCAAAAGTCAAGTCCTTCTTTAATGGCAGTTTGTCCACATGAGTCCCACGATATAATTTAATCTTTTTATCATCCTAGCATATGTGGAAGGCTAATGGCGTGATCATGCCTTTCTTCTTAACTGCTCCTAGGTCATATGGACCATCCTGGGAGAGAAGAAGGTCACACATCATTTTAGCTTGGTACTTAGACCAAGAACATGCCTGGTCCCAGACCAGGATACCCTAGAACACATCCAGGGGCCCTAGAATATATCTAGGGGCTTAACCACCAAGGTACACAACCAAGGATCAATCCAAGTGCTAAGCAAGGATTCCCTGGAACACATCCAGGGGCCCTAGAACACATCGAGGGACTTATATCATCAAACTGCTTGGTCCCTCACCACGAACCCCAGAAATACACTGGGGGCCCAACTAGGGTCTTTTGCCATGGCTCTAATTGCTTGGTCCCAGACCAAGAACCCCAGGAGTGCACTGGGGGCCCTAGATCACAACTAGGATCTTTGCCATCCTCCCGGAGAATGGCTCTTGCAGCTGCATTAATTTTAACAATGAGCTATCCAGGTCTAGGGTTTTCCCAATACTCTCAGCTATTCCCCCTAATATCTTGTCTGACTAGCATTCAAGCGGGAGCCCGGGTAATTTCACACACACTGGTTGTTTTGAAATGGTTTCTGTTCTTGGATCAAAACTTGCAATCCATTTCAACAGTCCAAAATGGTAGGGTCCCAATACCATTGCTTTCTCAAGATTTTGTCAACATCTCCCTCAGATTGGAAGATGAACCCTAACTAACCCCTTGTCATTATGTGAAATCTGGGCTGATACCTGAAAACTGGTCTCCAGTGAATTTTCAGTGTTCACCCACTCGCTTTTTGTTTCTTCACCCTTTTGTCTACCTGGAAATCTGCCTGTGAGTGCTCTTTCCTGGTATTCCAATATCTGTTTGAGTTTTATGTCCTCACCTACCACTACCTTCACCAATTCTTTCTGCTTCTTAACCCACCTCCTGGCTTGCTTCCGTGAGCTTGATCCCTTGTCTCCTTTTGCACTTCTTGCAGCCCCCCCTATTCCACTCAGAGACCCTAAGTCCAGGTTCCTTCATACAAACCTAGCTCTCTGGTTGTATCATCCAGCTCTTGCTCTGTTGATACTTTCTTACCAGACTGAGAAATTGCCCTTCTGGCTTCACTTTGCTGTGGGCTTCTAGATCTTTGGGTTCCAAATTTGAGCTTCTGAACTGAATGGATGCCAGGATTATCTCTGATTTCCTTGGACAGATCTCCCTTGCCGACCTTATTGAAATCGTTGTCCTGAATCCTGATGTCATCAGTCCTGCACTTGGATTGCCTGATAGCTCCATGCTGTTCATTATTTATTTTGCTTTAGTTCCCCCTCCCTAATGTTTTCCAGACCCTTTTCCTTGGCCCCTATCTGCTCCCATGACCTTGATTCTCCACCCACATGCTTATCCCTAGTAGAGTGACAAAGACTTCGACCCCCTTGAATGGATCCGGGGAATAGTCTAGAAGTTCCTCTTGAGACTCCATCGGCTCCCTCTCCTGATTCCCTGCATCCCATGTACAATTTTCCTCCTTATCAGCCTTGCTGTTCAGAATGTTTTGTATTTGGACTTTGATATACATACGTTGCATTTGATGTTGGATTAAGATACAGTGGTAGTAAACTCTCTGTACTTTTCCAATAGTGTTTTTTGATAGATCGTAGTGACTTATCTATATTACTTTCACTTATTTCCTTGCAGTGAGGTTACATTTGTATTTAGAAAAATATGTTGCAACAGTTGTCTATTACTTGGACAAGTTGTGTCGGAGCATAATGAAAATATTAGTAGTATGTAGCCTAATTCCCCTGGGTTGTGTTTGTGTTCATGTTCGACAACCATGGAGTTCAGAAACAAAATTGTTGGTGCAAAACGATGTGATAAAATTTGACATTTAAGTTGAAGAAATAACTAATTCTAAATTCAAATTTAAACAAATTTAATTGAATTTAATCGTGGAATTTCAAACTTAAATGAATTTAATTGCCAAACATTAATGAAGTTGTTTGGCTGACCATGAAATTTGCTGAATTTCAAACTTAGCACTGGTTATGGGCAAGCTTCCCATTTCGAACTTAGTGCCAGTTTATGGTCTGTCACCTGTGACTTATAATGTAGCAATAGGGGTTTTCTGGTAATGGCACTTGTATATTTTGAATTTTGTTTATTGTTGTGAGAAGGGTAGTATTTTTATAGAATATATATATATTTTTCTCTATCATAAAGAGATGCATAATAAATAGTACATACAGGGCTATTTTACCAAGAGAAAGAGCCTGCAGAAAGCTGGCCTGGCCACTAGCTGACATAGCGAAATGCCAAGCATTGTGATATTAATTTTAAAAATGCATCAAGAAGGCATTAATTTGAAGTTTAAACATGGTGCTATAATTACCCGTGGGACCCTGCATTTCCAAATCAACCGCTTTAATTAGGAAAATCATTGACTAGCTGACCATAGTAAGAAGAGGCCCATATAATATGTATTAAAAATTTCCATAATGCAATAACGCTCAGCTATTAGCCATTACCCATAGTGACCTGTCATTTTTATTGTGGTAATGGAGGAGCGGTGGATCTCAGCCATTATCTTCTGTATTTTCATTTTTTGTCAGTCATGAACATTACCAAATTCACAGTTGGGTACTTGTCTTAGAGGTGGCAGTCTTTGCTAGGCCTGGTTGTTCTTCTTTCCCTCTGGATGAGACTAACACAACCGAGTGAACTTGGTTACATAGCTTGCCACATGCACTGTGGCATTAGCTATTCCTGCATTTTGTTTTCCTTTCAGCCGAGTACTCTTTCATCAGTACACTGCTGATTGTACAGGGAGCATTGTCCTGTTGGTTGATAAGGTTGTATAGATGATCCATTCTATGGCTACCTTTTTAGCTTGGTTTTGTTTCTGCATGGAAAAGTTGGACAAAATAGCAACTTTAGCTATTACTAAATGAAAGAGACTTTTGAACTGAACACTGACCAAGCAGAACATTATCATTCTGTCTACAAAAGATACAAAGTCTCAATTCTAGTATGTTTCCATACAAGATGGATATCAGAAACCCAATTGTTATCATCTCCTAAAACTGCCTCTGACCAACTAATAGGGTAAAGAATCTTGGAGTTACAGAGATCAGCACTACAAGGGGCAAGCAGGGCATGTGTTGCCTGTTCTATTATGACAGTCTTAATAGCCAATGCTGAAAAAACTAAGGACAAGGCAAAGAAGGCCTTCTTGGGTTTGATTCGACTCATTGGAGCCTTCCAAATTTTGTTCAATGTATGGAACCATGTACAGAGTTCGGAATTGGTATTCAATTTTTTATTGTTTTTTTCTTCAATTGGGGCCAACTTGGCCAACAGCTTGTATGCACATGACGGAGAAGGTGAGGTGAAGGATGTAGAATGTTTCTGACACTGATCCTTCCACTTTTTGCTAAGGGTGTCTGGTACCCTTGTTAATTCTTTGGTTTTATCCACGAATGCCGTTTACAACTTCTTCACATCGAATTCAGTTTTGAGTTCTGTCCAATTCAGCCAATTTCTCTTGAGAAAATCATATAAATCCTTGAAAGTTTAGATTTCTTTCAGCATCTTAGAGCATTGAGTAGAAGAAAATGTGCTCCATTTGCCTGAAGGCTATAACTTACTTGGATTTCTTTCATTTGCTTGAAGGCTACAACTTACTTGGATTTCTATGGCTTATAGCCTAATAGCCTTCTTTCGGTACCTTCCAATAAGGAAAAGAGATGAGACTCAAGCTCAGATTCAGTGTTGAGCTTTTTGCTATGCTCGAATTCTGTGATTGAAGTAACTCTTCCATTTGCCTGAAGGCTATAACTTACTTGGATTTCTATGGCTTCCTGAATAAAGGGCATTGAAAATTTATTTATCCCAAATTCAATGAACTCAAGGCAGAGTGAACATTTCTTGGGACTTCTACAATCTGCTACTTTGTAACAATAATCTTTCCCATAAAAGGGTTTCTCTACCTCCACTAGTGCCTTCAGAAGAGAATGAAAGCAAACTGAGAATCTTCATTGGATTCTTCATAAGGCATTTGTCTAATTTGAGAGACTTTTCACTAGAGGAATCTCTGAAGCTGTCTTACTGTCCTTTTTCTGATCATAAAGGATTCTTACTTTAGATGGCAAGATTACATACATTTATGACAAATTGGGTGCATAGTAGCTTACCCTAGCAGCTGATCTTCTCTATTTAAATTGAAATGAACAAAAATACATTCAATATGTATAACTGCTATGCAGGGTCAATTGCAGGCTTAACATAATTGGACATCTCAACCAGGGCCCATGTCTTTTATTAACAGCACCCATCAATTCACAGTGGTATTGTTCTCTAGCAGGAAGCGAAATCTGACAAGCAGTCAGGGTACAGGCCAGATACAGACCAAGGTTAATGCAGAGGAATGCAGCGACTATACCCATATCATCAAACATCTGACATCCCACTTAGGATGCCGTGCATAGTGCCTGGTCAGTCATAAGATCGAGTTGGTCACAGCCTCCATAGCTTCAATAAACAAGTGGCAATACTCTTCATCTTCTAAGTTATGAATCAAGAAGATGGCATTTGTCCGGTGAGTTGTCCCTGCGCATCATCTTTAATTAATATCCACAATTAAGGCTGATCTTGCACCATTCAGCCTTATCATGTAAAAGTTGGAACAGATTGTGGGCCTATAAAGATGAATTACTTTCAGTGACAGAATACTACCACACTAATTAGAACTTTGTTTGCATCTAAGGATTTTAATGCATGTGTTTGATTCTTGTTCAAGGGAACAGTCCTTGCTTGTGATGTAATTCTATGACTTCACAGATAGAGATGTTGTAAAATTATTGTTGCAAAATGTCCTAAACAACATATTTTTTGGTTTTGCTTTGCTGCTTATCCATCAACTAATATGTAATGCATATATCTGTTGAACATGAATCCCTCAGGATTTCAACCTAGGCTCTGGGTAACATGGAAACTCTTTTGAAGTACTTTTTCCCCATTAAAAATGTCAATGCGCTGTTTGTTGAGGGTTTGATAAAAGGTTACAAAACCGTCTATTATGAACCTCCTGCCCCCTCTCTTCATCTGATTATTACCAGACCCTCAATTGCTTTTTGTAATTGGATTGGCAGAGTTGTGTTATGACTCCTTTTCATATTTTCTCCTATGTGAAATTTAAGCTCCTACAGTATGGAGAGTGAACCTCCTTTCCCCTTTCATGAATTCTCCGTTTATCTCATTACGGCCTGCCCCTCCATTGCTTTTTTAAGGATTGGCAAAGTTGTTTTAAGATCCCTTACGTATCTTATCCTGTATCATATTTGGGCTCCTGTAGTATGGAGGGTTGCACCTTAATTATGTAATTGGTGGGGAATGATATGACAATTGAGGAAGGATCTGCAACTAGCGCTTGAAAGATGTGAGTTCTCCAAGAGCATAACATGAAGATATGGTTTCTGCCATGACAAGTTGACAGTGGAATGGTTGTAAACTTGTTGGTTAAGTTCATTCTGGTTCACTCCATCTCATAACTGTTTTTAGCAAAGCCTCTCACCATTCGTATAGTATATGCTAGAGATGTGTGAGAGGTCCAAATCAAGTTCAGATAATAGAAATGAGGCACTTTAAGGACTTTGAGACCAGAAACTGCACTTAGACAGCTAATACTGGAGAGGAAAACTGTGGGTGAGAAGCAGATAGCAAATTGTTAATCAAATCTTTTTACCAAAGCCTGGAGAAGGTAACTGCTTTAGGTCTGCTGAGTAGCAGGCCTAAAGGTCCTATCATTGCAAGTTTGTTTTAAGAATATGCAAATTGTGTGCTAAACATCTCCAGAAATATAAAAATGGAAATCTATTGAAGTTATCCAACATGAGTGCATAGAATGACTTAATAAAACTCTGTTTTTTCATATATAAAATCATATTGCAAAAATACACAATCAAATAAATGTTAAACAATATGAAGTACCAGAGCATATTTGTTTACTAAAAATTACAAAAATAGACAGAAAACAGATAAATCAACTAGTTAAACATTCTAAAACTGTTAAGAGAAAAAAATTAATGTTGCAAGTTAGAAAACTATCATACTGTGTCACATCCACCTTATGTCCAATCATTGGACATCTCAAACAAGGGGCAACAACACTTGATTAGGTATCAATATCAAGGTGCATCACAACCACATTGGTTGATATGTTCAATCATTGGACATTTCAACCAAGGGACAACAACAATGGAATAGGTATCAAATTACATTACAACAACTATTCAGGAATGCGTAGGAAGCATATGGTTTTCCCGGGAGCTTGACTTTTTTCTTAAATGTGCTAGAAGCGAGGAGAAGAATGACCATCTAAACTTAAGTACTTCATTGAAACTAGAAATAGTGAGATGGCGAAACAATTTCAAGTGGTTACAAAGCAACTACCTCTTATAAATGTCATTTCCCAACAAGACTATCCATAATGATCGGGAGAGGGATTGAAGGGTCTGGTCCATGACAATTACTCCACTACTGTTAAATTCCTAATCCCAGCGTCTAGATAAATTAGTTCCTTGAAATTTTTTCGCTGAAAAATTAAGTTGCAGCTCACATAGTAAAATATATTGACTAGAATAATTAACTGGAAATAAATAGCGGTGAAACCAATTTCAAAATCACAAATACACAACAAATTTTTTGCCCTTCAAAATCAACTATTCATTAAAATGATTCCAAGCTTACAAGGGCTCTCAAAACTGAGAAATTTGTCCATTGAGAAAAGAAACAAATACAACAATGTTTGTTTGCCTAATTGTTGCCCCCACTGCCTAGTTGTCTACCCGAATTGCCCAACACTCTTGTACTTGTTCGTATGGCCTGCTCGCGTTCTTGTACGACATGCTTGTGTCTTGTATGACCTTGGTTGTGTAACGTACCCAACGTCCAGCTGAGCAACATTAAGTGTGAAAACTCATTAAATTATTAAGATTTATTGTTAATCAAATTCCCGTAGCTTACCAGCTGCAGATCACACATATTTGACCATTTGACTGATACTACAATTCTAAATGCATCTAACAACGTATATTAAACATGAATACAATTGTTCAAGTAACACCAAACACACAACATTCATATAAATTATTTACACAACGGAATTTAACATAACATAATAGAAACACTTATCTGTTAATGATTAACCAATTGATTGCAAACGAAGGATGAACCTCCCAAACATAGGCATTGCTGATCATTTTTTCTTATCAACAAGCCACCCCCGAGCTGAGGCTATGAATCCACAAGGAAATCCAATTCACTAGCTATCCACTCTTCACACAGAGCAACCCCAAACCTAGGTTCTAGTCTTACAACAGTTTCAAACCTCCAACTCTTTCTTTTCCCCACAATTTGCACTACCCAAGGAATGTACCCCCTTCACTGTTCATAGTCCCTCGAGTTGTATCATTTGTTTATCAGGGCCACTAGTGCATTTGTTTGGCCAAGAATCACTCAACTGGGAACTCTAGGAACTCTCTACTGTTTCATGTTTTCTCACAACAACCTTCACAGGGCTCTGAAATATTTTTTCAACAGGGAATCACACCACAAACTTACAACTCGATTTATCGGCACACATGCCTTTGTCTCAACATAAAAACATAGCCAAACAATCGCTGTCTTCAAGTATACCATAGCTGGTCCTCTTCCCAACCCTTTGCCCTTCTTTGCTACCTAAAATTTGTATGTAAACACTGTCCCCTATTTTGCATACAAATTTCTTTTTTTTCCTTTCTTGCTTGACTCACACTCTTCTCAAGGATCACTGTACTTTAGCCCATTCTCTCCAATAACTATGGGATGTGACCACTCACACCTACCTTTTTACATGAGTTTAATGATTGGTCTCTCATACATTCAATCAACAAATAAAATGTTTTACATAGAGATAATAATTTCAGGAAAGTGGGTTGGATTAATACCTATGAATAATTCTTGCTTGGACCCCTCTCTCTCGTGGAATCATAGCCCCCCATTGTTCTTCATCTCTTTCGTATCACAAACAACGATTATTACTTTTTATTATTTATTTCAATATAATATGCAAATCGCCCTTTGACCACATTAAATCAATACGAGCTTTTTTCCCCAACGCATCGACTCACCAACATAATTCACATTTATACAATTACATTATAATCCACGGGGATTGGAACTAGGGATGTTACATCCCCTCCCCCTTATTTTTGCACTGTCCTTGGTGCACAACACCATACAGGTGTAATTTCATTTTACAATTCCGACTCCTTGACCAATAATCGACATATAGGCTCTCTGGCCCAAAATCACACAGACATTCCAGCCTAAACAAAATACATAGATACTCTGGCCCCAACACCACAAATACATGGGCATATCTGACCCCCAAAATCACAAATACAAAAACACCTTGGCCCAAAACATATACATAAGCCACTGCCATTCTTTTACAACTATTCTGATTTGCACCAGCTCTCTTCCCATTGAGTTGCCCAACCCAAGGAATGACATTCCATTCGTTTATCAAGGTTGATCCAATGAATGTGCCCCCTTCACTGTCCTCAGTCTCTTGAGCTGCACCATTCATTTATCAAGGTCTCTTCGACATAGGTAACTATGAATTTCACTGCTGGGAATTCAAGGGATTCACTGTTAGGAAGAATATCAGTGAAATAACCAACAACAACCTTGCTGCTACAATGCGACTCACACAAGAGTGCACTCTTTAGGCTTGACAACCTGGTTCTTTGATAACGCAACTCACACTAGAGTTCACTCTTCAGGCCTGACAATCTGGTTATTTGACAGTGCAACTCACACTAGAGTTCACTCTTCAAGCTTAACAACATGGTTCTTCGACAATGCAACTCACACTAGAGTTCAGTCTACAGGTATGACAACTTGGTTCTTCTACAGTGCAACTCACACTTTAGGCTCAAACATCCCTTTCACTGTTATACATTTCTTCAGGTGATCCATCATTTTCCAAGGTGTTCTCACGCAGACAAATGTTAACTTGCTGCTAGACTTCCACTAACAATATATAACCTGTGGCAATCATCCCCTTTGCATTACATGCTAACAATTAGCATGAAACATCATCATATAATTATAAAATTTCAAATATGTTTTACACATTTTTTTTATTTTTTTTATTCCAAACATGAGTTTTTTTGCTCATAATTGTTTGGCTCTTGCAGCAGTAGATATTAGTCTTCCTTACGGGATTACATCCCTACCATATCCAAGACCATTTCTCTTTCAATTTTCTGAATTCCATGCAACCAAACAAATTGTTAGTATATCGTAACAATTTTCAATTATTAATTTCTCAAATATGGTTATACAGGAAAATAAAAATTCTCACACATGAGATTTCTGCTCATTATGTTCAATTCTTGCAGCTGTAGATATCAATTTTTCTTATAGCATACATCATTGCCATATCCAATACCATTTTGCCTGCGATTTCATCAATTTTCTTGTAGCCAAACAAGATTGTTAGCATTCATGCGTATTTTTAGCAGTTCATGAAATGATATCAAAATTGTATCTACCAAGCAATTCAATCATTTCTAACCATTATTCACATTAAAATGGAATTCTACCATTCATCATATTATCTATAATGACACTATCATTCATTGTACATGCATTATCAACACATCAAGCTTTTCATAATGCAATCAAACTTTACCAATAAATAAAACCAATGTGCCAATAATTCTAACTACATCTACACAATGCATTGTTGCATTGATTTTGGGATACCATATGTTCGTGTCATGTATTCCACCATGTGAGTTGAAAGGTATGGTCCATGCTTCAATATATCATCCAAACTCTTCCCCACAATTCCTCTGATCCTTTGGATACCTTCCTCTTCAACCCATACACAACACTAGGAACATCATCCCTTAGTGCTATTTAATGTAGACAAAAAGGTTGTAGTCCAAACCTTAGTTACATAGGGAATAACCATCATGCACTTGGATGACACTATAGCCTTTCCATATCCAAACTCATCATGGCCTCACACATGACCATCTCAAATGACATTCATTGTTATAGCAGGAGTAATGTCCCTTGACTTAACTCAGTTATGAATTTATAACCAATCATAACATGATATGCAATTAAATTCCCCATAAATGCATTAAAGCAACAAATAATATTTGCATACTTAAGGCCTCTCGCCTTTTCATCAATTCAAATATTGATATTAGAATGAGAGAATTCTCACCTTCATTCCCTTCAACATTTATACGTTATAACAACCCCAAATGCATCCCTGAATGACTGTTATCAATTTACTTGATGCTACCTGATCTTTTTACATTTGTAGAAGCTCGTCGACTCCCTTTACTAATTTTATTGGTCAACATTTTCTCCACTCTCATTTTTCTTCATATGGATGGATACCATAAGCAAAAATATCGTCATGGTGTAATCATGTTTCCTGGATACAAAATCCATCATTAATTTTATTCAAATATCATAGCATCATTATTTCAATATATATATAAACAAATTACGCTTAGTCTATAATCATACCACCAACATGTTCAAACATGTTTACATACACAAACGCACATCAGTATACACCAAGCATTGGATCTTTCATGCTTGTTTTATGCACATGCATTTTATCTTTATTCTATGCATCATGCACTCGAATGCATATCTATTTTATATTTAATTAATTATTCATCTTTATTGTTGTAGATGATTGTCCTTGAATTTCTGTAGAACTCTGCTACCCTGTGCGATGCTATTTTTCTCAACTGTGCACCACTGGCCCCTATTCTACACCTGCTAGCCAAACCTCATTTGACAATTCTGCATTTCCAGCCACTAGATTCACTAGTGCTACCATCTTGCAACTATTTTATGCAAAGAATCTTGTTCCAACATCTTTTGGCTAAATTCTCAATATTCATAGTGTTGTAACATGCACTATTCCAACTGAACATTAACACTGCAATCTATTGAACTACTTTTCATTTTTCTTGACCAAACTGGCCTTGGAATACCATTATTATTGACTGGTCTTTCAACATTCTGAAATATTTCTTTCATGTCTTTCACTGTTTCAGCCTCATGAATGTTGTGGACAATCTTCATTCTTTTTCTTTTGTGAGGGCAACCCCTATATAATTGATTTCCCTCACATCTCCAACATTGAACATGCTGCTGCCTTGGCCTTTTTTTCCAAATGAATATGTAGAGTTTTGCTCATTTTGGACTACCTGACCTTGCTGATTTGCTTGTAAGTTATTTATGAAAAAGGGTGGCTTAAAACCTTTCCCCTTTTAATCCCTTTTCCCTTTCATTTTGTCATTCCAAGCCTTTTGGAAAACCGACCTTCTTTTGCTTTTCTCATAAAGGTGCCTTGCTTTCCTTATGGTTTCTTACAAGGTCTTGGGGTTATCATTGTTGAATTTTCATTAAGCTAGGCTCAAGCATGAGGTTTATTTCATTTTAGCATTTACTTGAACCATAAACAAATGCAACTACACCATTCACAAGTGCTACAATAACCAAGATCACAAGAAGTACCATGCACAAGAACACAAGAAATATGGGAAACCCTTCTATTCAAGGGAAGAAAACCCAACAATCCTTTGCTATATTCTCAATAGAAGATCCCCCAACCATACAACCCTAATGCACACAAGAGGGTGCTCTATTACCTTGAAACTTGCGCCCAAGAGAGGTGCACACTTCAACCCTTAAAGTGTACTTGCTAAAATTTCGAAATGACAAGTGACTTGTGTGTTTCCTCAATGGGGAAATCACCTTTGTTTATACAAGACCAGACACAGTGAAAATTGTGTCTACTGACACAACAGGGCCAACCTCAATAACTCAGAAAATAATTAATTATAACAATAAACATTAATTATCTTTTACATATGGTGGGGCTGACCTATACCCTTTACATCACAATTAGGGTTACAGGTAAATCTTACACTTAGTCTATATAGCAAGGGATTCACATGTCCACTAGTGCTTAGCCACTAGGGACACGTTCACCTGTGCTCAACCAAAGGGACGTCATACTCAACAGAATCATCTGGAGTACCACATCGTCTCAACTCTCACACAAAGGAGGATGATACACCCATCACATGGACACACCCAACCACTGGGGGACGACTCAACTCTCAAGAGGAGAATGATGCCCCAACCACTGGGGGACGAATCAACCCTCACACAGAGGAGAACGATGCCCCATCACGTGGGTATGCCCAACACTGGACTCCCTCTCAGGTCGACTCAACTCAGTCACAGAGGAGAATGTATCTTGGAGGATGTCTCACGTAGTTGCAATCATTAACACTCCCTCTCAGCTAGGGAGGTATTCTCCACCGGACCAAGTCTCTCACGAAAGTACTTGAACTTCGTCTTGACAAGCGGTTTGGTGAAGATATTTGCAATCTGCTCATGTGTAGGAAGGTACTGCACGTGTACTGTGTTACTTTGCACCATGTCTTTGATATAATGATATTTTATCTCAATGTGTTTCGATTTATCGTGAAACATAGGATTCTCAGAGAGCTTCACACAACTATGGTTATCACAATGAATAATGGTAGAATCCATCTCATGATCAAATAAATCTTCCAGGAGCTTGCGAAGCCACATTGCTTCGCGAACCGTGACACTCAACGCTATATACTCTGCTTCTGCGGTACTCAAAACCACAGAGATCTGTTTTTTGCTGCACCAGGAAACCATGGTAGACCCCAAGGTAAAACAACAACCGAATGTGCTATTCCGGTCCACTGCGCTCCCTGCCCAATTTGAAGGCATATCTCAAGCCATATCCAACTATGCCTTGTAGATATCTCAATAGATGATTTGTTGCTATCCAATGAGTTTGTCTCGACCAACTCATGAACTGACTAAGTACATTCACTGCATAACATATGCCAGGTCTAGTGTTAACCATGTACATCAATGATCCAATCAGCTGTTGGTATAAATGTGGATAAATCTCCCCTGAATCCATCACCATCGATGTAGGCATGGATTTGCAGTTTGTCATACCGAACTTCTTCAATATCTCCACTGTATATTTTCCTTGACTCCAAAAAATATCCTCAGTTTTCTTCCATACTTCTAGTCCCAAGAAGTAGTGCATCATACCCAGATCCTCATCTCGAATTCAGAAGTAAATGCTCGCTTCCATTTAGCTATAAGTTTTTTTGAACTGGTGAGGAATAAGTCATCAACGTACATGACCAAGATCAAACACTTGTCACCAACAATGTGATAATATAGGTTTGGATCAACAACACTTTTGCTGAAGCCCAAATTCATCAGGAATCCATCCATCTTCTCGTACCAAGCACGAGGTGCATGCTTTAGTCCATACATGGCTTTCTTCAACTTGCACACATGAGATTTCTCGTCATGTATCATGAATCCCTCTGACTGTTCGATGTAAACTTCTTTCTCAATCTCACCATTGAGAAATGATGTCTTTACATCCATCTGATGTAGTTTCCAACCCATGGATGCAGATAGTGCAATGATAGTACGGATGGAAGTGTATCGGGCTATTGGAGCAAATGTCTCCTCATAATCAATTCCCTCCACATGTGAGAATCCTTTGGCCACAAATATTGCTTTGTATTTATCGATACTTCCATCAGCTGCATGCTTGATATTATAGATCCACTTGGAAGTCACTACAGACTTTCCTTATGGTCTCAGAACAATATCCCACACATCATTCTTCATGATGGACTGATACTTTTATGCCATGGAATCTTTCCATGCCTACCGACCTGGTGCTTCTCCATGAAAAGAAGGCTCAGTATCAATGATGTGGCTCATGGCTGAAAAATAGCTATAAAATCTCTTTGGTTTCTTTCTCTCTTGGAATGTGCCTCGAGGAGCTGCATGTCCCTCTACCTCCTACATAGTTTGTTGAGCCCAGGCAGACCTTTTATGGCCTACTGCAATGTCTATGGGGATATCAACTAGATCAACTGAATCAACTGGAACAACTTGATCAACTGGAAAAATGGTTGTCTCCCTCTGAACTGTTGAAGGGGGAGAAGGTACTGTCTCTTCCTTCTTCTCAAATATTTTGACTCACTCTGAAGTTTGAAGGAATGGCATCTTCATTTTCTTGTGTTGCTAACCTGGAGACATCTCATGTCTTCTCAGGTCCTCTACTGACTCTACAATACTTTGCTGGCCTCTCGTACTAGGATAATAATCAACCAAGAAAATTTGGACTCCTGTACTAGGGATAATGGTCCAAGTCAAGAGGGCTCCCACACCAGGGATAATACCCTTCATTATCAGAATGCAAGCAACTATAGGTTAATGATTAAATCAAATAAGGAATGTAGTACAAAACTTACCCTAGTCTACAATCATGCTCAATCTTGTATTTGGTTCTCCCGAGAAACGTCAGAGGAAGAAATCCTCATCTCTCATGTCTTCATCTCTTTAAGGTGGGTCTGGATTCATGTCAACAGTGGAAGCATATTGTCTTCCTCTCTTCCTGGTAGGACAATTTCTCGCGAAGTGTCCATACTTGTCAAATCTAAAGCACTGGATGTTTGACATGTCTTTTCTATGATCATAACCTGAAGCTGATGAAGTCTTCTCATCTTTGAATGTTTGAATGAAGTTTCTTTTATTTCTTCCTCCTTTCTTTGTATGAAGGGCAAGAGCATGATTATCATCATGAGGGGAGTCTTCCACTCCTCTAGCTATAAGTCTGATTTCTTCCTGGGTATAGTTTTTCCATAGATGATCAAACGTAGGTAGTTGTTCTCTACCACTGATACTTTGAAGAAATGGTTCACAATGTTTTGGAAGAGCATTGAGAGTGGTCAATACAAGTTCTCTGTCTGATATGATTTCTCCAATGGAACCTAGTTGATCTCTGATCTCTGACATCTTCATGAAGAAGATAGAAACGATGTCACCTTTTGTCATCTTGATATTTTGAAGCCGGACCTTCAATGTAAGAGCTCTGAGGGTGTTGTTACTCTCAAACATATTCTTCAATGCTTCATACATTCCGTAAGCTGTCTTCAGGTTGGCAATACGAGGTAGGAGATGATCTCTTAGAGAGTAGATGATTATCTTCCTTGCCTTGATGACATCTTCCTTCCTTTCTTCCTTCTCTTCATCGGTAGCTGTCTCTGGTAAAACATTTTGTATCACACTCAATAGGTCATCCTATTCATGGGTGATATGAAGTCTTGAATTCCAGGAACTAAAGTTGCTTGATCCATCAAGCCTATCTTCCACCAAGGTTCTGTTCATCATATTTTCAGATTCTTCACAAACCCTTACCAATTGGGTTAGGAAACCTAACGACTAGGCTAGGCTAGCAATATTAGGTTTTGTTAGGCTTATGACTTCCAAAAATAAGCCTTGAAGGTCAAAAGAACACTGGTGAGCTGAAAAGATCCTTCAATGAGCTGCAGAAACCCTAAAACTGGAATTTCTACAAAAAATTGTGAAACCCTAGGGCCAAAAATCCAAAATTCTTGGAATTGCAATTTGAGATTTGCTGGAGGTGCACTGAGGGAGGCCATACACCCATATGTAATTTTTAGCCCCAACGTTTTAGTATAGAGTGCCGAAACACTTAAAAGAGAGAGGGCCATACAATTTTTTGGAAACCCTAAGAGGGTCGTATAGTTCTACAAAAGAGAGAGGACGACTGCTTGATGCTTGTGCAATGGCTTCTTCAAGACTTATGATCTGATACCAAGTTGAATTTTCACTAAGCTAGGTTGAAGCATGAGGTTTATTTCATTTTAGCATTTACTTGAACCATAAACAAATGCAACTACACCATTCACAAGTGCTGCGATAACCAAGATCACAAGAAGAAGTACCATGCACAAGAACACAAGAAATATCCTGGGAAACCCTTCTACTCAAGGGAAGAAAACCCATCAATCCTTTGCTATATTCTCAAGAGAATATCCCCCAACCATAAAACCCTAATGCACACGAGAGGGTGCTCTACTACCTTGAAACTTGCACCCAAGAGAGGTGCGCACTTCAACCCTTAAAGTGTACTTGCTGAAATTTTAAAATGACAAGTGACTTGTGTGTTTCCTAAATGGGGAAATAACCTTTGTTTATACAAGACCAAACACAGTAAAAATTGTGTCTATTGGCACAACAGGTCTGACCTCAATAACTCCAAAAATGATTAATTATAACAATAAACATTAATTATCTTTTACATATGGTGGGCCCGACCTGTACTCTTTACATCACAATTAGGGATACAGGTAAATATTACACTTAGAAAATATAGCAAGGGACTCACACGTCCACTAGTACTCAACCACTAGGGACACATTCACATGTGCTTAGCCATAGGGACGTCATACTCAACATAATCATCTGGAGTACCACATCGTCTCAACTCTCACACAGAGGAGGACAATACACCCATCACATGGACACACCCAACCACTGGGGGACGACTCAACTCTCTAGAGGAGAACGATGCCCCAACCATTGGGGGACATCTCAACTCTCACACATAGGAGAACGATGCCCCATCACGTGGGTATGCCCAACACTGGGCTCCCTCTCAGGTCGACTCAACTCAGTCAGAGAGGAGAACGTATCCCGGATGATGTCTCATGAAGCCACAATTATCAACAATCATAATGAATCTTGTCACTGTAGAAGGAGGGTAACCCACTTAGGAACCTTGGATTTTAGCCTTCTCATATTTTATGAAGTCAACATACTTCAACAATTCAAAGAACCGCTTCTCATATTCCTCTATTGTCATGGTTCCCAACTTGAGTTCAAAGAACTCTTTCATCCTTATTTTATAATAATGCTTGGACAAATATTTTTCTTAGAAATATCCCTTGAACTGCCTCCATGAGATCCTCTTTTCATCAAGGTTATTGACCTGCTTAAGTTGTTCCCACCACATGGATGCCTTTCCTTTCAAGTGCTAGGTGGAAATTCTAGCTTCTACTCGAGAGGGGTAATTGTGTTGCTGGAAATATTTCTTCATTTCCAACAGCTAGGCCTCAGCCTCTTCACCCTTCCGATGTTCACCATTGAAAGTAGGTGGCTTGATTTTCCTAAGTTCACCTTGCAAGATGTTTGCCTCAAGGATTCTTCTTTGCCTCCGAACAAGAGACACACTTGGGTTGCTTCCTGGTCCCGAACTTGCATGAGTTCTTTTAGTGGACTGCCTTGGAGAATGATGGCGCCTGCTCATGCTTATTGCCTGCCTATCATTTCCATGATCATCCCTTTTGCTATGGAATCTAGACGCTGATACTTTCCTAGCACTAGTTTCTTGCTTGGTGTCAGAATCCTTGTTGAATTGCTTGTGCAACATGTTCAAGCTCTGAAGTATATTTTCCCGAGCCTTCATAATCCTTTCATTATCAACTATGTATCTCTGCACTTCCCTATGCAATCTTCTCATAGTGACAGGCTCTTGCCCATCTCTTCTTCCATTTGAGTCTGTCTTAGCATTCCCCATGCTAACATGCAGACCTATGATCTCTTCCTCATGGCTGTAATATCCTCGAGCATCTTCCATAACTCTAGTCCTCATATAAGAACTAAAATTTCTTTCTGTACCTCTAATTCTGCAAGAAATCTTTTCACAACAGTGGTGCTGCATACAATAATTACTATTGAAAATATGCATAACATAAAACATTTCATCATATTGAACACATGTTATTTCTTCATCAATTTATGAATGACGCATTGCACCAATTCAAATTTTGATTTTCTTGATGCATTCCTCCCCGAAATAGCTTCCCAACAACTATACTCATCTCTCAATTTGAATTATGAGTGAAAAGTTACAACAACTACATGCTGCAATTCCACTCTTTTCACTGCTACACAAATCTATTTATTAATTTCTGAAAAATTTGATTGCCCAAATCAAAATTTTGGGTTTACAAAGGTCTTCTACTCCTCAACACATTTCCAATGACTATTTGTTTTCTCAAATCCAAGCTCCCAGATGAAAGCTACGGTTCAAAGAAGTTTAGGTTGTTTTACTCAATTTACTCATGTATGCTACATGTGTCTTATTTCTCTTCCTGCACATTTTCAGGTACCCATAACCAAATTCTGACTCCACCATTAGCTTCTATGGGTCATAAGCTTTCCATCAACCATAGATGATTTTATGGGCAAAATTTCGCTCATGGACGAAATTAAGGGGCCTCCAATTTTTTATTGGGCCAATTTTTTTTGTATTAGAGTGAGTTTTTTAAACTTATATCATTAGCCCATAATTTATTTTAGGGGAAAAATCGTGTACAAGGTTAGCCCATATTTTTAGGAGGGATAGAGGAAAAAAATATATATTTCTCCCCTGAAATTTGGAGGGACAAGCTTCCATTAGCCAAATTTCTAAAAGTATGAGAATTTCTGATAGCATCTTCGCCCTGCCATTTGGTAAAATCAAGGTTTATGGTTTAATTCGCCTCGATTTTGTGGTATGGGCACTCGATAGCTACAATCTTCCCTTTTCCCAATTTCAAAAGAACAAGGGGATTTCTGAGAGCATTTTGGCTCTTCCACCTGGTATAAATTGTATGGGATCTGCCCATATATGCATTGGGTTCAAATCAGAGCTTTATGATGCATGTTTTGTATTGTATAGCCATAGGTTTGTGATTTGTATGGTTCGTGAGAACTACAGAGTCTAGTCAAAGGTTCTTCTTTATACCATCCCGAAAAACTCTAATTTCCCAGTTTACCTTTCATATCTTCGTGCTTATTTCCCCTTTGGGCCTTGACGGAATGGAAAAAATGGCAAGAGATTCTAGTCACTATCCTTTGTTTCCATCAAGCAAGTGGTGGAGTCGCAGCCCGCCTGTTCAGAGCAACAAAATTTGTTACGATTATCCTAACCTGCACGAAAGGTTGTTGAGTGGGTCAAGTTTCAACATGATTCAACTTGAAATTTGAAAGATTGCACTTACATAATTGATTAGTGCCCAATGCAGAGGGGCGCGAGGCTTTGGCGGTGAACAATTACTAGGGTTTCTGCTCGTCTTGATAGGTATTTACCTGGTCCTTCATCTCAATGTGTTTCCTCATAGCAAAGAATTATGAATCATATTGGTAAAATTAGAACAATGATATGTTTTGTAACTCGTTTTATAATTTAGAGATATGCCCAATAGGTAACCTTGCAAATATATGGTGGTAGTTCTACCATAAAATTGCTTGTAGAAGCTTTCTCTGCCCTAGGCCACCTCGACAAAAAAATTTCAACCTTGAAAAGTGGCCTTGCTTATAACAAGGGTTGACATTGATAACATAGAGTACTCCTATAGTGGTTTATGAAATGTCCAGTATATGTCCTAATTTCCGCACTACTACTCTTTTTTGAGACAATAGGACTTGCAATATTAAATTCTTTAATACATTTAGTATGCAATAAACAATTCCATTATGAGGTGCTTTCTACAATGGAGTCCTCAAGTATGTCCACAAGAACCATTCCACATGCTATATATATATATATATATTAAATCTTCCTTCTTATTCTCAAGAACATAATGATTATTATGGGAGTGGTTTGCATTTCTTGTATGTCTCCCTTAACTAAGTCTATAGAAGCAACATTCATTATGCATGTCCAACCTATCAAGGATAAATTCAATTTGGGAGAAGTATAGTGTGGACTAATGGAAAAAGAAAATACATGATTTGTTGCTTTGAAATTTCAATTTTATAATCCAAATCAGTCTATGTACAAGTTCACTCAATTGCTCATAACCAAAATGTTCAACCTTAGAACTAAGATCATAACGAAAATTTTATTCTTTTGAATAAATTCATTAATTTTATTCTTCTTGAATTCTTTAACACATATCCTAGCATAAAATAGAAAACCAAATAGGTTTTCAATAAATTTTAGTAACTTGTAATATATGAGATGTGTCTGCAAGGTAGGAATTTCTCTTAGTCATAGGTAATAATTCCCATAGATGAGCATGATTACTATGTTTCCTACTAGTATCCTTAATTTCATATACCGATTTTCCATGTTTGAAAATATATATATATAATTTTCCCTTCCTCTAGTCAAGACTGCAAGCATTAAGAGTTGCATTCATTAAGGTTATTATACACTCTTAACTCCTACAATTGTTCGAACAATCTCTTACACCTTCTTTGTTATTTCCTGAAAAACATCTATTCCAGACTTCACCTCACCAAAATTTTGATTGAGGGTTGCACTCTCACCAACTCTAGTGTTCCCAAGTACCATGATTATACAAGTGAAATCAAGGCCCTCCTGCCCAACTACTTTTTTCTTTTCTACAATTGCACTAGCTTTGTCAAAGGCAAGCGCTCTAGTTTTGCTATAATTTCTACTTCCTCTTAGTTTCTCAACCAAAACAAACTTTTACAAGACCTATGCAGTGAACACATTGCATGGATTATAAAAATATGTCTCTCTGTATGCTAGATTCCTATATATTGCATAGATGAAAACATTTGAGCATGAGTCCTAGTGATTTCCAAGGATTCATAAGGGAATATTCAACAACTTTCTAAAATGAGTGAGAAATTTATGAATATAAAACTATGACCAATAGATAAATATCTCTATGACGAGACAAAACTATCCCCTTCCATACACCAACATTGACAAAGGTTTCACATACAAGTTTCAAGTGAATTCATTTAGATTGGCTGGAGAAAATCAAACCAAATTCTATTATCTTTGTTAGCTTATTTACAACCATATCCACTACATTATTAAGAAAAGGCTTGGAAGTTGATTTCTTTTCCATCTCTATGAAATTATTTTGGAAAGGCTTCAAACTACATTCCTTGTACTATGAAAATGTTCGGTCATCAAAATAGGCCACCTATATGATCCTTATTATGACATATTTTAAAAAATTATGATGTGATTGAAGGATCTCAAAGATAACTAGGGAACCATGGGCGCTACAGTACATTACCCCATATTAAATTCCCAAAAGAAAATTGATGCTCCATGGGCATGCAATTATAAGAACCTACTAGCTCTACATGAGAAATTGGCATATAATGTTTTTCATCACCAAAATTGTTTTTTGTAAATTGGCTAAAACTTCTTTGTGTCTTTCCACTTATACCTACACAGATGGATTCTATGTAGTGTTAACTTCTTTCTAAAGATTGGTAGGGTTATGTTTTGGATAACTTGTTTCTTTTAGATCCACTCGAACATTCACTGGGTGAACACTAAATTTAGAAACAAATATTCACCAATCTTCCTGAAGAAATGTTGTGCTCTTCTTTCTTATTGTCATTGTTCGAGTCTTTGAAGGGAACCTCTAGTTTTCCACCATTCTTGATATTACAGTGATACAATTCTTTTGTTTTGTTTTTGTGACCCATAGTCTTGTTTTCATTACACTTGTAACATTTTATTTCCTGCTTCCACATACCATCTGGATTATAGAGCTTACTACCATCACAAATTAATGTATGGATTTGCACCTCTTTTCATTATATCCATTAAGCTTTGCAATATTTCTAGGTCTTGAAGCATATCACATTGTGAGGAGAAATTTGGGAGAAAGTATTACAGTAGCTCTGTTCAAATTGAATATTCTATACTTGGTAGGAATTTTACTAGTTTTATATTATTTCTCTTGCAGATTTCACTTTTGGCTTCTAGATCAATTTGAAATTTCAATTGTGGAATATTTATTGAGATGTCAAACA
>ML780742.1:637679-685332 GCA_009831015.1 Picea engelmannii
GGCTGTACCATTAGTTTATCAAGGCCACTAGTGCATTATGTTGGTTAACAATCACTCAACTGGGAACTCTAGGAACTCTCATTTGTTTCATGTTTTCTCACAACAACCTTCACAAGTGACGCAGACCCCCTTGCCCTCGGGCCGAGATCTACACAAGATTGTTCTAATTTCTCCACGAGTCGAAGCAACTCCTTCATTTCCCTGCTGAAACCTCATGAATACGATCCACAGGTTCTTCGGAAACCCCACCTGTGAGAACAAGAACTAGGCGTGAGCTTCACCCTCACACAACTTCGACTCCTCTTTTCCAAACCCCCAATACCCGAGATGACGATACAGGTATGGTTCCTTCTTGTTAGCGCTTCTACAAGTGACCACCCGCTAGGTCTTAAGTTTAACACCCCTCGTAACTCGCAATTTTGTGAGTTGGAGCATTGAGCCCTTGTGCTCTTCCTTCGTGAATCCTCGAGATGCGATAAGTCAACAATGGGTTGACTTCTTCCTAGGCGACACGTGTCCAGCTACCTATAACCTGCTTCTACCTTTCTCTGGGCGCTGTTACTACGCCACCTATCAACCACGCGGTCCCCACCAACCAGATGTGCCACGTGTTTGCACGAGCCCTCGGTGCTCGACACTTTGCGACTTCTACAGTCAAAAAAAAATTCTCTCAAACCCCGAACCCCCAAGTGCGCGATACCATGCGGAGATTCTGATCCAACGGTTCTCCTGTGCTTTTGGATCCAACGGTCTAGATCTCCTTCCCTATTCCTCGCAACTCGTAACTTCGCAAAACCAAAGATATTTGGTCTGACCTCCAAACTCACGAACCCCGAGTTTGCGATATGATCCAATGGCTTATACAAAGCACGATCAATGGCTCACGTTGATCCTGGATCCTAAGGTGATATGTTTCACCGGCCTCTAACCACCTTGTAACTCTGCCAAATCCAATGACTCTCACAACTTCAAACTTCCTTCATGAAGGCTTCTCACTGTCCATACAGTTCCACTGGATCCTACAGTCCTCATGACTTCACGAGCTCTCCACGAAGAATTCTGACCGCTCGATTCACTACTCAATGGCTTCTGTCCAATGACTGAGCATTCTCCCTCTTGAACTTAACTTCTATGAGACGATTTCGATCTCCGTCTCCCTTTGAAGTGGTTCGATTTCTGCCTTCCTTTGAAGTGTTCAAAGGTGTTATCCCTCTCGATATTTCACTTGCAAACTCAAGCCTTCCAAAAGGGTTTCCTGTTCATACTCCTTGTGGAAAACTTTCAAATAACTTATGGTTATTTGATTCTTTGACCCTGTGCACTCTTTGCAACAACAATCCTTCCACCTTCCTTCTGGATCTATGAAATCCAAGGCTTCAACTGGTCTGCGCACACCTTACCCGACTCTGTGCTTCACCTGCACTTCTGTGGGTATGAGAACAACGATATCTCTCCTGAGCTTTCTGAGATAAAACTCAGACTCTTGTCAACGTGCACCTTGCAGACGTTTCACTGCACTCCTTGCAGGAACTCTCAGGATGAGAAACAATTGAAACTCATTCTTCTCCCGTATCAGACTTCATATACTTAACATGAAATCACACATTCAACATAGCATTGAAACAAATGTATAAACAAAGAGAATAAAACAACTGTAAGCATACCATTAAGCAAATGCAAACAATAAGCACCATAACACCATGAATATTGAGTCAAAGCTTCATATATTAACTCAAATGCTCCTGTACATGGAGTTCTTCTCTACAACCCTCTGCTATAACTCTCAATGATGATAATGACAAAATGATACAATGGTGAGGGTGTCTATATCCATTTCCCCTCCTACTCTCTAAACTATGTAATCTATGAATTCAAATCTACCTACTTTCAGTAAATAGACTTAATGTCTATTACATCCGGCATATGAGAGAAAATCGCTCAAGATCTATTTACAATATGCAAGTACGCTTCCTTTAACTACTACATTAATATCTGCTCATTAATTTTTCAAAAACATTTCAAAATGTGTGCTGCGCTTTTCTAGCTGTCTTCCGCCTTTATGCTTGCTTGGCTGACTGCTTACGATGCTCATGCATCAACAAGGCTTTGATATATTTACTCAACAGGGAATCACACCACCGACTTACGAACTGATTTACCGACACACATGCCTCTATCTTAGCATGAAAAGATATTCAAACAATGGCTATATTCAAGTATACCATGAGTGGTCCTCTTCCCAGCCCTCTTCCCTTATTTTCTACCCAAAATATGTATGTAAAAAACTGTCTCCTATTCTATATACAAATTTTCTCTTCTTCCTTTCTTTCTTGACTCACACTCTTCTCAAGGATAATTGTACCTCATCCCATTCTCTCCAATAAATATGGGATGTGACCATGCACACCCACCCTCTTACATGAGTTTAATGATTGGACTCTCATACACTCAATCAACAAATAGAAGGTTATACACAAAGATAATAATTTCATATGTATGTAAAAAACTGTTATACATCAACAAATAGAAGGTTATACATATGTATGTAAAAAACTGTTATACATCAACAAATAGAAGGTAATACATATGTATGTAAAAAACTATCTCCTATTCTATATACAAATTTTCTCTTCTTCCTTTCTTTCTTGACTCACATTATTCTCAAGGATATTTGTACCTCATCCCATTCTCTCCAATAAATATGGGATGTGACCATGCACACCCACCCTCTTACATGAGTTTAATGATTGGAATCTCATACACTCAATCAAAAAATAGAAGGTTATACACAAAGATACTAATTTCATATGTATGTAAAAAACTGTTATACATCAACAAATAGAAGGTTATACATATGTATGTAAAAAACTGTTATACATCAACAAATAGAAGGTTATACATATGTATGTAAAAAACTGTCTCCTATTCTATATACGAATTTTCTCTTCTTCCTTTATTTCTTGACTCACACTATTCTCAAGGATAATTGTACCTCATCCCATTCTCTCCAATAAATATGGGACGCGACCACACACACCCACCCTCTTACATGAGTTTAATGATTGGACTCTCATACACTCAATCAACAAATAGAATGTTATACACAAAGATAATAATTTCATGAAAGTGGGTTGGATTAATACCCATGAATAATTCCCCCTTGGACCCCTCTCTCTCGTGGAATCATATCCCCCCATAGTTTTTCAATTCTTTTGTATCACAACCAACACTTATTAATTTTTGTTAATTATTTCAATATAATATGAAAATCGACCCCCGACCAAATTAAATCAATACGGGCTCTTCACTCCAATGCATTGTCTCACCAACCTAATTCACATTTATACAATTACATTATAATTCATAAGGATTAGGACTAGGGATGTTACAATCTGTGTGCTGTATAGGATGCTCGTGTCATGCACAACCCTACCTGCGTGCTGTACAACTTGCTTGTGGCTTGTACGATGCTATTCGCGGTTGCACAGTTATTTGTATGGCCCACCCTATTTTTGTACGATCTGTACAACCTCTACCAGTGTTGTCCTTGGTTGTCCATGACCTATTGATTACTCTTGCTTTCTCTCTTTCCTTTGGATTGAGCAAAAATCCTTATTTTCTCTCTTTGTGAGTCAATGTCTCCCAAACACTCATTTGTGTTGTTGTTGTTGTGTGTCTTGTTCTTTCACCTTGGATTCCTTTTATAACATTGAGTTAAATCCCTAACCCTAATATCCAAAGTGATTGACGATTGATATTATATCTCACCTCATTTGAGATCAACGATTGAGATTAAGTCTAAATCACAAATGTAATTAAATTAGATTTTGTTAATATTTTTCTAATTCAATAATTAAAAAGACATTCACTTTAATAATTCCTTTAAATTGTTCACAACAAAACATATATCTGCTCAGATGTTGACCAAATACATCAAGGTTCCTATCAATGCTCTGTACAACCTTGGATTCACCAACTCTGAATATGAAGTCACAACCTTCTTCACGTTGGTGATCATAGGTGTAGCCATCGGTCTACAGTCCTCCATCCCAAATCTCCTCAGGATATCCACTATATACTTCCCTTGACCAAGGAATATTTCTCTTGATCTCTTCTATACCGCTAACCCTAAGAAGTAATGCATCAAGTCAATGTCCTTCATTTTTAGAAACAAGTAATCTACGTACAACACCATGATGAGTGGACCAGTTCCAACAAGTATGAAGTACAAGTTAGGATCCGCCTCACTCTTGGTGAAGCCCATGCTTAACAAGTATAGGCCAATCTTGGAATACTACACCTTGGGTGCCTGCTTGAGTCCGTACAAGGATTTATTAAGCCTTCACACATGAGACTCCTTCCCATGTACCTCAAATCCTTGAGGTTTCTTTATGTATACTTCCTCCTCCATGATCCTGTTGAGGAATGTTGTTTTTACATCCATCTGGTGAATCCTTCACTTCATAATTGAGACAATGGATATAACAAATCGAATGGAAGCATATCTAGTGACTAGAGAAAATGTCTCTTCGTAGTCCACTCCCTCTTTCCGGGAGAACCCTCTTGCCACAAACCTGACCTTAATTGATTGATGCTTCCAGCTACAACATGCTTCATCTTAAAGAGCCACATGGAACTCACCATTGAATTTCCCTATGGTCTAGGCACTATATTCCACACATTATTCTTCATGATGGAGTTGTACTCCTCCACCATGGAATCCTACCAAACCTGTTGATTTGCTGCTTCCTCAAAACTAAAAGGCTCAACACCAATGATGCTTCTCATAAGTGCCAAATAGTTAGGAAACTTCCTCGAAGGCCTACTCTCTCTGAATGTGCTCCTAGGAGCCTCAAGATGCTATTGATCATCTTGCAATGTCTATGTAAAGTATTTAGGTCTCCTGATAGAACTAGGAGTCGTTGACTCCTCCTCCCCACTTGAATGTTGTCTCCCTAAAATGGAATTTGATGAATACTGTTCATCCTTCAGAGCCTCCTGCTCCTCATCCTATGTTATTGGTAGTTGGTCATGTGACTTCCTAGAAGCCAAGATATCCTTGAACTTAATGAATTCTTGTTTCTTTGTACTTGTCTTGGATATGTTAGGGTTCATGAGGAAACCTTAGGAGAATATAAGGAGAGAGAGACATTTTGGATGTTCTAGATTATATTGCTCTTGTGATATGCTAGGGTTTTGGCTATGCATATAAACCCGATATAAGTACATGACATTGGAGGTG
The DNA here is from genome assembly GCA_009831015.1 of Picea engelmannii. Lineage (NCBI taxonomy): Eukaryota > Viridiplantae > Streptophyta > Pinopsida > Pinales > Pinaceae > Picea > Picea engelmannii. The sequence goes on from ML780742.1 coordinate 642,922, forward strand.
ATTATGGTTATTGTGGATCTTGTTGTAGCACCAGGGTTTCCCCCCTAGTAGAAGACATAGAGAGTGGAGCTAATGCCTTGCATGATTTTGGAGCCTTATTCTTTTGGGATGTAAGGCTATGGAAATATCATGGAGAGATAAGCTTGACGAGTATTGAGATTAGTGTGAGGCTGTTCTTGGAAGAAGAATCTATTATTATATTCTTGATGGTCCATGGAGGTTTTGATGCTTGTGTTGATACAAAAGGTGAAGATTTAGGTTTTGAAAACTAAAGTCCTATGATGGACATTGTAACACACCCACGATGGGGAGAAAATATTTTTTTTTCCTCCTTATAGGAATAAATCCTTTCCCTGTATGATTCCTAATTTGGGAAGTCTGGAACTCAGCCTAACCCTCCGATCAAGGTTCTCCAATTCTCTAAGTCAAACAAAACTTAGAGACCTTGAGAGTCTCACCTCTTAATCAAACACATGCCCTTCCGTCTTCTGGTCCAGGTCTTATGATACTCCTGACCTTCTCCTTTGTGCTTCAATGAAGTCTCGTAGTTGGCGTTAGCCCCTTTTCTCTTGGCCCCCCTCCTCGGATGTGACCTTGGGCGATGACCTCATGCAAACACACAATTGCGGGCGCAGCCAAAGGTGGTTTGAAACCAAACTACTTTTCGGCCTGCAATTCTCCTCGAGCCTCCATGTGTCCTTTCTCCAAAACCAAATTTTGGATTGTGACCCAATATTGACGGTATTTTCTAAACTAACGATTCAAATCTACCCTTTTCAAATTCATGGACCATATCTGCCCCTCCTAAATCAACGGATGTGATCTCCTTTGTGATTTCAGACTTTAGACTTTTGAAATATCAAACTTTGATTTCCTCCGTACATCAATATTCTGGAGTTGACGATCTGTGGACACCTGTCCTCCTAAATAAATGACCTTGCTTCTACTTCGAGTGTTTGACATTTCAACTAGATCAATGGTCATGTGGCCCTGTTCTTGATCAACAGTTGAGATCTCCTTCAAGTCTTCAAAATTTTGAGATCTCAAATCTCAAACTTCACCCCTTTTCCCAATGGCTTTTATCTGAAGGATATAATCCACTGACGCGTGTCCACTTGATCTGACGATCAAGGATTACTTCGGGTATTTACCCAAAGTCCATAGATTTACACCATGTATCCTCTAGATCTGATGACTATGAATTACTTTGGGACTTTATTTGGAGTCCACATATTTATGCTACATCCCTTATTAATCTGACGGCTATGAGTTACTTTGGGACTTTATCTGGAATCCACAAATTCACGCCATGTCCCTTCTGGATCATATAGTCCAGATTCACTTCGGATGATCCGACGCTAGATATTTACTTTAGATGATCTGATGACTGATATTTTCTTCAGCTCTCTGGATCTTCGCGCTTCGGGAGTCTCAAATCTCAACTGAAAACTATCAAATAGATTTCCCGAAGCTACTGATATGATGACAAGTATCTCTTGGCGATCAATAGTCAGGATCCTACTTCGGGTGATATAATGACTGAGATTTACTTTGGCTCTCAGTCTCTCCAGAATTTGGGAGTCTCAGATCTCAACTTAAAAATCTCGCAAAGATTTTCCTAGAGTCCACAATCTGTCACAACACGTCCCTCTAGATCTGGCAGTCTAGATTCACTTCGGGTCTTTGAGGTTCAAGAATCTCAACTTTCAACTGAAAACGCTCGAACATATTCCTCCAAAATCCATGATCCACCACCACGTGTCTCTCTGGATCTGGTGGTCTAGATTCACCTCCTGGTGATGGACGACCTCAAATTACTTCGGGACTTTGGAACTTTGGTAAGTTCCCTTCTCCTACATGTGCCAAGTATTAAGGTTCATGCACTTTGCTTAGATAAGATGGCAGTCGATCCTTGGCATTTTGATCCGACAACCACCATTGCTCCTCCTCTTGAGATTCTGACTTACTCTGACTTAGAAGATTTTCTAAGTGCTTGAAGGATTCGACCTTTGCTCCTCCTACGAGCCAGTATCCTGGATTTCATCTGCACTCCTGAAAACTCTATATCTTTTGAGCTTGATCTCCTTGAATATTTTTGCATCCCATGCACTCCTTGCATCTCAGGGATTGTGTAAAACTTAGATCAAAGGTCAACGACGATCAATGGTTCACAGAAATTGTGGGGCCCCAACATGCATACTCTTTACCAGAGAGTTCGACCTCCACAATCTGGAAAGTGCTAGGTTGATTCTAGTCTGACCGAGATCGTTGATATTTCAACCCATCAAGATCAATGAAAAAGGTGAATTTTGGGCCTTGAACTAGCGCGTCTGCTATTTTCACCTTCGTGCTCCGCAATGATTCCCCACCCTCGATCTCCATTCATAGATCGACGATTCATAGCAATTGTGGGGTCCAACTTGACTATTGTGCAATTTGACATCTCGAAGCATCGAGTTCCAAGGTTCCTAGACCCAGGTCACGTGGATCTTCATATAACTCCTGGGCTATAATCCTAGCTCTTAGTCAGGTTTTTGGTTAAGGGAATAGGCACAAGTTCAGAGTCTCCTAGACTATTGGTCTGAAGGGAACACCTTACCAACTCGAAGATCTTTAAGCTCTAAATCAAGGCAAAGTAGCTTGTGAGATTACCAAAATGGTAGCTATGCCCAGAGGCTTGCTCCGAATCTGGAATGGTGATGTAAATTACTGGGGAAAGCGCCTTCGAGTGATTAAATTGGGACGTATGGAAATTCAATAATAAATACAGGTTCTCAAGGGAACGTACACATACTCATAACTTAATCATTTAATACAGAGAAAGAACCCTTTATAGACATGTAAATACTCTCATGCATCCATTATTTACAATTCAAAGCATAAGGCAAGAAAACACTTATCAGAACCATAGAGTGTGATGTGACTATTGAAAGGGGTTCTCGTTTCCACCCAACCATATTCTCAGTCACTCCCAATGGATTTATCACTGGACACCCCCTAGCTTAAGCCACAATGATTTGAGATTCAATCTCTTACTTCTAGCTCACTAGAAGTTAGGGACGAATGTTACTCTTGTCATCCCAATACAAAAATAGATAAGGATGAAGGTTACTCTCCTTTTCCTGGCTCAATCTCTATTTTATGTGATCAAAACTCACTGTTCCTTTTTCAGTCCTTCCTCGGACCCGAGAGTTTCCACTCTCGTCTCTGCATTTTTCCGTAGGTCCTCCTCTGCCCACCACACTTCCTTTCTTTCCTTCCTTAGTAAGATTGCATGTGGATATAATTCCTAGTCTGTGGTTAGGTATGGAAGCCTTATGGATTGGTGGTCTACCCCATCCCCTCATTAACTCTTGAGGAGGTCTTCCCAACTACCAGTCCGACTGTAATTCATTCCAGGGTCAGAGGGTTGTTTTGATCTAAGAAATTAATTCCAGCATGGTACTGGTTCAGTGGAGGTTAACACAACCATTCCGGGCCCCCTCCACCACCTTTCATATCATTCATGGTTTTCTCTTAGCACATCCCCTCTTTCAACATTCATGCAACACGTAACCATTTTCTATTAAAATAACATAATTTACATTCATCGACCTTTTGTACCAAGGTCCATCAAATCAAACATTCACACTTTTAGGTTTTCCATAGTTCTTTGGCCAATATAGTTATATTTACAGACTGGGGGAAACAGGGTGTTACAATTCCCTCCTCGTTAAAAGAACATCATCCTCGATGTTTTATCTGTCAACATGACATGTATGTACAAGAGTAAACAAAATCGGATATGCCCATCTCATGGCATCCTCCATTTCCCACGTAGCCTCATCTGGGCCAAAGTGTTTCCACTGCACCTTGACCTGTGCAATGGTTCAGTTCCTGAGTGAGGTTTCCTTCCTGTCTAATATGAATTRGGGTTCTGGAAGGAATTCTCCCTTCGAMTCCACCTGGATCACAGACCATTCAATTATATGAYTAGCACCATGTACATATTTCTTCAATAATGAAACATGAAAAACATTATGTGCCTTTACAGTGGGAGGGAGTGCTAGCCTATAGGCTACAGGTCCCASTCTATCTAAGACTTCAAAGGGTCCACAATACCRAGGTGCCAATTTGGCACAGGATCCCATTCTTAGGGAAATCTTCMTGGGTYTAAMTCTGAGATAGACATGGTCTCCGGTCTTGAAMTCTCTAGGAGTCCTCTTTCTGTCGGCGTAACKTTTCTGCCTATCCMGAGAAATCTTCATATTTTGTCTTATTTGAAYCACTTGYTGTTCCATTTCTTTCAGCATGTCAAGTCCAATTGTAATTCTGTCCAMTGGGTTACTCCAKCTGATTGGAATCTTGCACTGTATACCATAGAGGGCTTCAAAAGGGCTCATCTTCAAGGATTCCTGATAACCATTGTTGTAGGAAAACTCTACCAATGGTAGGTAGTCTTCCCACTTCTTAGGCTGATGCATTACATGCATCCTCAACATGTCTTCTAATATTTGGTTCAATCTTTCTATCTATCCATCAATTTGAGGGTGATAAGCTGTGTTGAACAACAATTTTGTCTCAAAACCAACCATTAGGGATTTCCAAAATCTTGAAGTGAATTTGGTATCTCAGTCAGATACAATTTCCTTGGGCATGCCATGCAGTCTAAATATCTCCTTCATGAAGATGTTGGCAATATCTATGGCCTTGCAAGTTTATTTGACATAAAAAAAATGAGTAGACTTACTCAGTTTGTCCACCACAACCATGATGGCATCATTTTGCTTGGTCGACTTTGGTAATCCGGTGATGAAGTCCATGGAGATGGTTTACCATTTCCATTTTGGGATCGGTAGGGGCTGTAACAATCTTGTTGGATGTCGGTGTTCTTCCTTAACTTGCTGGCATTCTAGGCATTTAGTTAAATAGTTAGCTATGTCTTTCTTCAATCCAAGCCAATAGAATTGTTTCCTAGTGGCTGTGATCATATTCTGATATCCTAGGTGACCAATATATGGTCTCTTATGTAGTTCATCCATTATGAACCTCTTCAATTCGTCATAGTTTGGAATATAGAATCTATTTCTGTAAGTCAACAACCCTTCCTCGAGCATCTGGTAGCCTTCATACTTTATCCCTGTAGGCTCTTTCCATAGGTATGAAGTCAAGGTCTTGAAGAATACATCTATCTCTTGTGCATTTTTGAATCTTTCCCTAACATCCGTTTCACAGGTGCTTACTGCTGCTAGATGAATCGCTTTTATACTTTTGCTAAGGGCATCGACCACCCTATTTTCCTTTCCTTTTATGTGTTTAATTTCAAAATCGAATTCACTTAGGAGAGCCATCCACCTAGATTTCCTGGCATTGAGTTTTGGTTGATCAAACATGTGTCTCAGTCCACAATGGTCTATCATAAGAAAAAATCTCCTACCCAGGAGGTAGTGCCTCCACATTTTTAAAGCATGTATTATGACAACCAACTCTAGGTCATGGTTCACATAATTGATCTCATTCTCATTTAATTTCCTGGACGCGCATCAAATTACACGTCCATCTTGCATAAGGACTCCTTTGATTCCTTCCTTGCAGGAATCTGTACACATGAGGAAATCATTATCTGGCTCTGCAATATTTAGCACGGGTGCATGGGTCAGGAGGTATTTCAGTTCCTGAAATATTTCTTCAAATTTTGATGTCCAAATGAATTTAATCCCCTTTTTCTGAAGGGCAATGATTGGACAACAAATCTTAGAAAACCCTTTTATGAACCTTCTATAGTATCCTACTAAGCCCATGAAGGATATAATATTGGATACATCCTTTGGGGTAGGCCATTCCATAATAGATCTGATCTTGTCAGGGTCTGCTACCACCCCTTCCTTAGATATGACATGGGCTAAGCAATGGACTTTCTTTTGAAAGAAATCGCACTTGCTAAACTTAGCATAGAGCTGATGCTCTCTTAGTAATTGAAGTACGAGTATAAGATGTTCTTCGTGCTCCTCCCTGTTATTGGAGTAGATTAGGATATCATCAATGAAAACCAATACAAATTTTTCCAGGAATTTGCTGACTACATTATTCATCAAGCACATAAAAGTGGCGGGGGCATTGGTTAACCCAAATGGCACCACCACGAATTCATTGTGACCATACCTCATCCTGAAGGCTGTTTTGTGGATATCTTCATCCTTAATTTGGACTTGGTGGTATCCAAACCTTAAGTCAATATTCGAGAAGATGGAAGCACCTCCAAATTAGTCGAACATGTCATCGATTCTTGGTAAGGGGTACTTGTTCTTTATGGTTGTGTTATTGAGTTGTCTGTAAATGAATAGTCAGAGTGTGCCATCTTTATTTTTCACAAACAAGATGGGCACTTCCCACAAAGATACACTGGGTCAGATGTAGCCTTTGTCCATCATCTCCTTTAGCTATATCTTGAGCTCAACTAGCTCTAGCGTGCTCATTCTATATGGCGTTCTAGATGCTGGTATCACTCCTGGTGTAAGTTCTATAGAGAAGTCAATATCCCTTCTTAGAGGTAGACCTGGTACCTCTTCTGGGAACATGTCCTTGTATTCTCTTAATATGGGGTGGTACCCTAGGTCTGGTTTTCCATTCTCAACAGATTCTAGTACCTGTATGGCATATAAGGAGCACCCCTTTCTGCAATACTTTTTCATTTGAATGGATGATATTTGTCTCACCGAGACATGATTTTGAATCCCTTGGAGGGTCATTTTTATTCCTTATTAATTTACACATTCTAAAGTTTTATGATAATAGTCCAATTTAGTTTTATAAGCATCTAACCAATCCATACCAATCAACAAGTCATAAGATCCTAGGGGAAGTATGTTAAGGGTTGCTCGGGTGGGAAATCCACCCATGATGAATTGACATGTTGGTATGACCTCTACCACCTTTCTTTCGGTCCCAATGGATAGTCTCACCAACCATGGTTTAACATGTCTAATTGGTTGAAGTTTACACTTATCAATAGCCTGAGGGGCCACATAACTCAAATTATAACCTAGGTCAATTAAAATAGAAACTAGATGGTTGGCGATCATACCTTCCAGCTCCACTACTAAATCTTGGTGGTCGGATTGATTATTGTCCAAGGTTGCATAGATTCGTGGCATGCTCCTAGCCACATCATTGAAGGTGGTATATTCTTGGATATTGCATATTCTCTTACTTTTCTGTTGTCTGTGTGGGTAGTCCCTCAATCAATGATCTTCTCCACAACCCCAACATTTTAAGGGTTCCTTCTTTAGGTTATTGGTCTTTTCTGGGACTGTCTTAAAAGGTTTATTTCCACTTTGAGAGGGGAAATTTTTCTGATATACACTTCTAGTGGGAAGGCTCCTTCTAGAATTTTTTCCATAGTTCTTAAATCTTGAGGATTTAAACCCATTCTTATGGAATCCCGAACTACTCCTCTTCTTCCATTCCTCATGAGGACTTGTCTTACTCCCAAACTATTCATAAAAATACCTCACCTTCCAGACAGTTTCTTCTAAGGTCTTTGGTTTTTCAAACTCAATCCTGTCTCGATAGGTCTGAGGTAACCCACTAATGAACCACTACATTTTTATTTTCTCATATTTTATGTAGGGTATATACCTCAGTAGTTCAAGGAATTTATTGAAAAATTCATCTATGGTGAGCTACCCCAACCCGAGTTCATAGAATTCCTTAGTATTCCCATCCACGTATCTCTCTGACAGATATTGCTTCCTGAAGTATTTCTCAAACTGTTTCCATGACAAGTCCTTCTCATGGACTCTTTTCACATTCCTAAGGTTTTCCCACCAAATGGAAGCCTTTCCATTCAGGTTAAAGATGGTTATTAGAACCTTCAAGTTTTCAGAGTAGTCATGGACTCTGAAGTATTTTTTTAAACCAAGCAGCCAAACTTCATCCTCTTCTCCCCTCCTAATATCTCCATCGAAATAAGGTGGTTTGGATTTCTTGAATTGTTTAGGATCATGATTTTTGGAACGCTTCCTCTTCTTTCCTTTCCTTTGAGAATGTGAGTTTGCTCTGCTACTAGAAGATCCTTCGGATTTTCCATCTTCCTTTCCAGAGGACTCTATCGATGAGTGTCCGCTATCTCCAGGCTGGGCATTCTTCACGAAGCTTCTCCCAGTGTGGTCACTTATGGAGTCATGTTTTTAGATCTCAAGTGGAATTTGACTTCTCTTCTTATGTCATCGATCCACATGTCTTGTTGCAGGTTCATGCTGTAGTTGCCTCTGTATGTTGGACAAGCTATGCAACAAGACTGCGTTAATTTCTGTTTGTTTTTCTTTCTCCTTCATCAATATCTCGTTGTCATCCTTGCAACTCTGTAATTAAGCCCCGAGGCTCCTTACATTTTCAGCCAGATCGGGAGGGGTTTCCACTGCCTTCCTTTCGTCAAATTCTTCGTATCTATTGTGGGAGCCATCGCCCACTTCATGACACGCCACCATCCTTTATTATTGAAGTTTTCCTGTGATTTACTGACTGCTCGAGTGTTGAAAAAAACACTTATTGTTAGCTAATAGTCTATAAGTTCATGAACAATACACAGTTCAATTTATTAAATGCACACACAGAGTAGAAAGTTTCATTCTTTTCTTTAATAAGATTTTTAACCAGAATTTTTAAGAAATATGTAAGGTAGAGTGTCACTCTTTTAAAAGAAATCCAAATAGAGTTTTTAAGCGACTCGTACATGATCCCAAGCAAGCCAAATGTTTTAACCATGCTCTAATACCAATTTGTCACACACCCACGATGGGGCAATTTTTTTTTTTTTTTTTGTCCTCCTTACAGGAACAGATCCTTTCCCTCTACGATTCCTAATTTGGGAAGTTCGAGACTTAGGGTGAACCTCTGGTCAGGGTTCTCTGATTCTCTAAGTGAAACAAGACTTAGAGACCTTGACAGTCTCACCTCTTATTCAAACACAGGCCCTTTCGACTTCTGGTGCAAGTCTTATGATACCTATGACCTTCTCCTTCGTGCTTCAATGAAGTCTCGAAGTTGGTGTTAGCCCCTTTTCTCTTGGCCCCTCTTCGGATGTGACCTTGGGAGATGACCTCACACAAACACACAATTATGAGCACGACCAAAGGCGGTTTGAAACCAAACTACTTTTCGGCCCGTAATTCTCCTTGAGCCTGCATGTGTCCTTTCTCCAAAACCAGGGTCTGAATTGCGGCCCGCCCTCAAATTTTTAAAGTTCGCACACCTTGTTGGCCCTTGACCAAGTTTTGGGAACACTTGGTCATATTTAACTGCTTTTAGGACTTCAACAACCTGTCAAATATGGAGCGCTAGATGAAGCAGAGATTGCAGAATCTCAACCCACTTTTGGGTTCCTCTTTGGGTTTTGGGGAATATGTAATGGGAAAGGGATGTCGGCCCGTGGGTTTACCCACGCTTAGGCCCACTTTTGTATGTATAAATAGAAGGATAGGCAATGTAAGAGAAGAGTCGAATAATGTGTCTATGTGATGTATGCTAAGTGAAAGTAAGATCTGTAAGAGCTTAGTGCCTATATGAGACTTGCAGAAGCTGAGTGCAATTTATTGTAAGAAGTTGTAGAAGGATTTGTGCTATAACGCAAGGAAGAAGGATTTAGTGAGATGCACAGATCTTCTGTCCTATGTGCAGTAGGGTTTGGTGGCTCTGTGCTTGTAACCGCTTGGTTGATGATAATAAAGAAGAAGATTTGGTGGACGTAGCCCCAGGGTGGGGGTGAACCACGTAAATCCTATGTTGTCTGCTTTGTGCCTTGTTCTGATGCATTGATATGATTATTTGCTAAGTGATTTTATATATTTAGATAGATCTATTTATTCTTTGTCATTCTTATATGTATGTGAATGTATATTTGACATGTATGAAGATGCTTAGTGTTGATCTACTGAATCTGATCTGTTTTACTGTTTCTAAGTGCTGAAATACTTTAGATCTAAGTGATTGCTGTGATGCTCTGTGCTATCTGCGAAATATAAAAAGGGTTGAATATTGACGAATGATTTATGCTAAGTGATCTGTAAGAAATATAATCACATATTCATGTCCTATCTAAGGTTGTAGACACTTGAGTTCTGCAACCACCCCTGCCTCTATCTTGGGTGAGACTTCATCTACTTCACAAGTGTTTTTGAAAGGGCCCATAGTTAGGGTTTTGTTGGTGCGTTCTTGTAGCGTTGAAACCTGTGTCTGCCCCTTTGCCAACAAATGGTTCTGTTGCCAGGACCTGAAACTGTGATTGTTGGGAACTAAGGGATAAGAAGCTTTGTGCAAAGATTCAGTTGGAAAACTGTGGAAGCTCCGTGCATAGATTTGTTTCCCTAGTGCATAGCATTTTACTCGGTGCGTGAAGTTTTGTGATAAGAAAGGAAGGAAAGATTTGAATAAAAGAAGGTCAGATCTAAAGAAAAGAAGCAAGACTTGAACGCTTTGTGATCTAAGAAAAGTAAAAGTGGAAGTTTCTAAATAAAAGAGGTCAGATCTGTAGAAAAGAGGTAAGATATGTAAGCTCTGTGCTCTAATAAAGGTAAGAATAGTTAAAAGTTTTTAGATCTAGAAGATTTGTGCTCTGTAGAAGTAAGATAAGTGAAAATTTTTGTTTCTAAGGTATGGATCTAGGTATGTTTAATAGAGTTTTTCCTAGCTTGAAAACTAGGGCATTAATAGATGAAAGAAAGTTTGATATGAATAGATATGATAAGAATAATGATAGATATGTTATACCCATGCATAGAAAGAATGTTTGGACTAAAAATTGGATGTAGGATCCTAGAAAGTATTGTTTGCAGGCTAGCTACCATGATCCTAGTACACAGTACAAAAGAGGATGGGGATCATTTAAAATAAAGAGAGGACTAACCCTATGTTATAGTTGCAGAAAACCAAGCCGTCTAGCTAAGGAATGCCCTGGTAGAAGATCTAGTTGTCTTTGTTGCAAAGCTATGAACCATGAGGTATTGGATTTACCTAGAATGATCGCTAGGCTAGAAGAAATGAATCTGAATAAATAAAACCCTAAGGCAGATCCAGAAGACGAAGAACCCCAACAAGAATCAGAGAAGGTATTAATGCAAATGAAAGAGACCCTGAATGACCATCGGTATGTTAGGCTATCAGATATTTTCAAAGAAAAAGAATGCATTGAAGAAAGTATAGGAGACTTCAACATTGAATCTGTCCTTGATGAAGAGACACAAGTGAACATTATGCCAGAAAGAACTTGGGAAGCTATAGGGAAGCCTGCTATGATCCCTTCATTAGGAGGAATAGGACTATTCAGAGGAAAACTGATGATGTTATGTGGAAAGATCGCTCAGATGCCTATGACAGTCAATGGAACTTCGACAAAGGAAGACTTTGAAATTATTGAATTCATTGAAGACAACACTCCATTTACTATGTTACTTGGAAAATCTTGGATTGATAGAGATCAAGCTAGAAAGAAGGAAGAAGAGAGGTTTTAGAACAAAAGAGACAAGAGTTAAAAGATTTCATGACCAGAAGGATCACGCAGTTGATTGAAGAGCAGGAGAACAAATAGAAGCTACCTGACACTAGAAGCCCAAATGTCAAAACTGCAAGAACATTAGATGACTCACAAAAGATGGAAGTATCTGTCCCAGATAAAGAAGAAGTGATACATCTCAATCCTAGGAAAGAATCTCAGCAGTGTGAAGTGACTATGTCCAAGGAAAATAAGAAACAGAATGGGAAAAGAACCACCAAGACAAAGCTCACGGGGAAGAAGGCTAGAAAGTTGAGTAAGAAGAAGGATAAGATTGAAAATTTACAACAGGTTCCATAGGGTACTTCGTAGAAAGAAGCTTTGCAGAATTGGAGCTTTGCTGGGATATCAGAACAACGACATAGGGCACTTCGCTGCAACGAAGCAATATAGCCATTGGAAGCCGATATATCTATTCAACATCCACTTCGAATGGATCGAAAAGCATTTATGTCTCATCACTAGACTGTTGGACTGTGCCATAATGAATAGAACAAGAATTAATGAGGCTCATACCTGTTACAAAGAAAACATTTACCAAGATTGCCTATTTATCTCGTCGCGCCATGCCCGAAGAACACTTTTTCCAACTCAGAATTTGAAGCCCGCAGACTAGCAAGTGTATACAGTGATCATCGTGCCTTTTTTATTCATTCCTGTGCAGTGTCTAAGATCATTGTAACCCTGATAATTTATCCCAAGCGAGTATGTCCGAAGAGCTTAGAGAACTTGAAGAATCCATGAAGGAAGTGCTCGCTGATCTCAGGACCGAGAAATTCATATCGGAAAGAAGGATGTCTGCAGGCATGAAAGCATCGTCAACAGGAGGAATCCAAGCTTCTCCATCGACTTCTTGTGGAGTAGGAACTTCCAGAACCATGACAAAGACAAGAATGAAGCATAGAGACGATGTCACAAATACCAAGATGATTCTGAGCATTCTACCTGCCTACCTACCTCCTCTAAGCGACACCATCAACCAGGACAGTGTGCCCAAGGATTTTAACTATGATTTGATCATGGCGTACCTCCCGAAAGGGATACACAAATTTCACGCTGACCAGGATAAGCTCGCAGCCTTGAATTTTAGCGACTTCAACCTTGGAGACCAGAAATCTTACATCATGCTTGTCTTGCATAAGTATATGACTAGGAGCAAAGGAAAGAATTTGAATATTATTCCGTAGCCATGGAACCAAAACCTCGTGTAGTCCACACTACTCAGTGTGATGAAGATCCTGCACTTTCGTCGACACCAGGAAGTAAATGCATGCGTGAAATTGATGTTATCTTGCTACCACAGAGGTTACTTATGGTTGAACCATCACATCACTATCGATCTGACCTTGATCAATCGGATCATAGGGCTGAGCATGAAGGGCCCTGACCCACAATATTTTTACCTTGGAAAGACCTCAGACCGAGCATTAGCGCAGAGAATCAAAGAAACTTATGACAATGTCAAGAAGGGAACGCGAGGTTACAAGGTAATCTCTATCCAGAATGACGCAGTGCACCTCACATGTTAGCTGGTCACAGGAAAGATAGTTCGCAAGAACCGGTCCACCCAGGTGACTGGCTTCGTAGTTGACCTCGTATGAAAGTGTGCGGAGGGACTACAAATGAATTGGGTGCAGTACCTCGTAAAGCAGATAGAGATTGATTGCAGAGAAGCGTAAGACCAAGGGCATGAGTTCCACTTTAGATGGATTCTCATACTAATCACATTCATTGCATGGGAAATGCCGAAAGGTGCGAACTTCCCTGACATGAAGCCCTTCAAACCTTTGGCCATGAAGTTCAATACCTTGTGGTACTCTAATGATATGAAAAATCAGTGGAAATCCAATGCCGTCTTCCATACTTACTACAACCAATTGAAACAAGCCATCCAATCCGAGCCCCAGATGACCCTGAATACCCTCCACAGGTTTTGGCCCTTAATGAAGTTCAGCGTGGACCACCACTTCATTTATATAACAATGCGCATTGATGAGCACAAACAACAGTTGCAGTCATATTACAAGTTGACCGAGGAAGACATCGAAGAAATCAATAAGGAATGGTCGGTGGACCTCCTTATTCTAGCCAACCCTACGGATTTGTCCGATGTAGACAGTTCGGAGGCTGCGCATGATACACCCGGACCTAGCAAGATGAAGAATCTTGAAGAGGTTCACAATGTAGACAATGCATTTGTAAGGACTGCCTCTATCTCACCAGATGAAGGGGATGATGGCGAAGAGATAGAAGGTGCAGAAATTGAGCAACAGAAAGGTGAAGTACCATCACCTAGAGACGAAGAGGACTCGTCGAAGAAAACTAAGGTTTCACCTCTGAAATCTTCCTCTCGGAAGAAACCTAAAACCCCTGTAACCAAGATGCGGACTACCTTCACATTGGATGATTTTAATTTCATCATTGCAGCTGTGAACGATGCTTCACAAGAGGTATTAGAGAAGTAGGAGGTGAAACAAGAGCAAATGTATAATCGTATCGAGATTGTACTCCAAGGAGTGTGGCAGACACTCCAATCTAGTCGTGCAGTCTCCATTTCACCTATGACAACAGGAACAATAGAACCAGGAGATGAGCCAACCCAATTACACCATATCGCCGATAAAGTTGAAGCTCGCCTTCGACGAGCTCATGAAGAGACAAAACAATCCATACAGGCTTGGACACATGTATAGGGAGTACTTGTCGAGCAGCGCATTGCTACCAAACGAGAAAAACTTGCTCTTCAAGTATAGTCAGACAAAGAAAAAGAAGAGCTACAAAAGAGCAAGGACCAGTTGATCGCGGAGCAGCTAGAAGTAAAGGAATAGGTCAACAGAGAACTTCATTCTGTGACCATCATAGAAGTGAGATATGAAGAATGAGTTCCACAGTAGGTGGAACAACTTGAAGAAGTGATCTAGCAGCTTCAACAACGCATCACATACCTGGAAATTTGCACTGTGCTCGAGACTCCTCAAGAAATCAGAGACTTAAAAGAGGAAACTGCTGGCAGTGTAGTTAGCAGAATGAAATCCCTTGCTTTGGAATGCAAGAAACTGAGCTCTAGGAGTGCTCAAACTAATGAAAACCTCAATGAGAATCCAGAGTTACAAGCATTGGAGTCACAACACCAAGAAGTAAAGCAACATGCAGATAGGTTACAAGCGCAGCTGAAGGCCTTGTCACCAGTTGAAAGAATGAAGAGGTTTCCAGAGAAATGCATGACCCAACAATAGATCCACACGATTCAAAGTAAAGTGATGGAAGTCTCTCAATGAATTCAACCAGTGCAAGAGAATCCATGCCAACTATTCACCAAAGTTGAAAGCCAAGGAGTAGAACTTGAACAAGTTGTGAGTGCAATAGAACAACACCTGGAAGGACCAGTCAATGACGCACTCATCCAGGAGTTCACTGAGAAAGAGGCAGTAGCACTACAATAGGTCAAAGAAGCTTGAGCCAAGCTCAAGGCATTTGAGGCAGAATTGCCCAGACCAGAGTGACTCGGGATGAGTCACAGGTGAGTGTTAGGGGCTTGTTGGCCCTTGACCAAGTTTTGGGAACACTTGGTCATATTTGACCATTTTTGGGACTTCGACAACCTGTCAAAGATGGAGCACCAGAAGAAGTGGAGATTGCAGAATCTCGACCCACTTTTGGGCCCCTCTTTGGGTTTTGGGGAATATTTAATGGGAAAGGGATGTTGGCCCATGGGTTTACCCATGCTTAGGCCCACTTTTGTATGTATAAATAGAAGGATAGGCAATGTAAGAGAAGAGTTGAATAATGTGTCTATGTGATGTATGATAAGTGCAAGTAAGATATGTAAGAGCTTAGTGCCTATATGAGACTTTCAAAAGCTGAGTGCAAGTTATTGTAAGAAGTTGTAGAAGGCTTTGTGCTATAACACAAGGAAGAATGATCTAGCGAGCTACGTAGATCTGCTATCCTGCACGTAGTAGGGTTTGGTGGCTCTATACTTGTAACTGCTTGGCTGACGATAATAAAGAAGAAGAGTTGGTGGATGTAGCCCCAGGGTGGGGGTGAACCACATAAATCTTGTTTTGTCTACTTTGTGCCTTGTTCTGATGCATTGATATGATTATTTGCTAAGTGCTTTGATATATTTAGATAGATATATTTATGCTTTGTACTTCTTAGATGTATGTGAATGTAGATCTGACATGTATGAAGATGCTTAGTGCTGATCTACCAGATCTGATCTGTTTTACTATTGCTAAGTGCTGAAATAATTTAGATCTAAGTGATTGCTGCGATGCTCTGTGCTATCTGCAAAGTATAACAAGGGTTGAATATTGACGAATGATCGATGCTAAGTGCTCTGTAATAAATATAATCAAAGATCCATGTCCCAACTAAGGTTGCAAACAATTGAGTCCTGCAACCACCCATGCCTCTACCTCGGGTGAGACTTCATCTGCTTCGCAAGGGTTGCCAAAAGGGTCGGTAGTTAGGTTTTTGCTGGTGCACTCTTATAGCATTGAACCCTGGGTATGCCCTCGTGCCAACACACCTCCAATCCCCACAATGCTACGAGACCATTGATCTCCCGATCTTGAAGGTACTGTCTGAACTAACGGTTCAGATCTTCCCTTTTCAAATCCACGGACCAGATTTTCCCCTCCTAAATTAATGGATGTGATCTCCTTCATGATTCCAGACTTCAGACTTTTCAAATATCAAACCCCTCTTTCCTCCTTACATCAATGTTTCAATGTTGAAGATATGCATACACCTATCCTCCTAATTCAACGACCCTACTTCTACTTCGGGTGTTTGACCTTTCAACTAGATCAATGGTCCCGTGGCCCTCTTCTCAGTCAATGATCGATATCTCCTTCGAGTCTCCGGACTTCTGAGATCTCAAATCTCAAACTTCACCCTTTTTCCCAATGGATTTATCCCGAAGGCTGTAATCCACTTATGCGTGTTCACTTGATCTGACGATCAAGGATTACTTCGGTTCTTTAACCAGAGTGCATATATTTACGCCACATCTCCTCTAGATCTCGACTATGAATTACTTCGGGACTTTATCCGAAGTCCACAGATTCACGCCACATCCCTTCTTAATATGACGGCTATGAATTACTTCAAGACTTTATCCAGAGTCCATATATTCATGCCATGTCCCTTTTGGATATGATGGTCTAGATTCACTTCGGACGATTCGACACTGGATATTTACTTCGGATGATCTAACGACTGATATTTGCTTCCGCTCTCCAGCTCTTCATGCTTCGGGAGTCTCAAATCTCAACTGAAAACTCTCGAATAGATTTCCCGAAGCTGTTGATATGCTGACACGTATCTCCTGGTGATCAATGGTTAGGCTCCTACTTCGGATGATCTGACGACTGAAATTTACTTTAGCTCTCTGGCTCTCCAGACTTTGGGAGTCTTAAATATCAACTAAAAACTCTCACATAGATTTCCTTGGAGTCCACGATCTGTCACCATGTGTCCCTCTGGATCTGGTGGTCCATATTTTCTTTGGGTCTTCAGGGTTCAAGAATCTCAACTTTCAACTGAAAAACCTCGAACATATTCCTTCGGAGTTCACGATCCATCACCACATATCCCTCTAGATCTGGTGGTCTAGATTCACCTCTTGGTGATGGATGACCTCAAATTACTTTGGGACTTCAGAACTTTGGTAAGTTCCCTTCTCCTGCGTTTTCCAAGTGCTAAGGTTTGTGCACCTTGCTTAGATCAGACGGCTGTCGATCCTTGGCGTTGTGATCCAACAACCACTGTCTTTCATCCTCCTGAGCTTTTGACTTACTCTGACTTAGAATATTTTCTAAGTTCTCGAAGGATTCAACTTTTGCTCCTCCTACGGGCTCATCTCTTGGATTTTGTCTGCACTCCTGAAAACGCTATCTCTTCTGAGCTTGATATCCTTGAATATTTTTCCATCCACACACTCCTTGCATCTCAAGGATCATGTCAAACTCAGATCGAAGGTCAATGACGATTGATGGTTCACAGAAATTGTGGGGCCTCAACATGCGTACTCTTTACCAGAGAGTTCGACCTCTGCAAATGGAAAGTGCTCACTCGATTCTAGTCTAACCGAGATCGTTGATCTTCCAGCCCGTCGAGATAAATGACAAGGGTGAATTGTGGGTCGTGAACTAGCGCATCCTCTATTTTCACCTTCGTTCTCTGTAGTGATTCCCCACCCTCGATCTCTATTCATATATCAATGGTTCATAGAAATTTCAAGGTTCAACTTGACTATTGTGCAATTTGAAATCTCAGAGCCCCAAGCTCCAAGGTTCCTAGACCCAGGTCACATGGATCTTCATATGAATCCTGGGCTATAATCCCCGCTCTTATTCAGGTTTTTGGTTAAGGGAATAGGCACAAGTTCAGAGTCTCCTAGACTACTGGTTTGAAGGGAACACCTTCCCAACTCACAAAGATTTAAGATTTGAATAAAGGGAAGGTAACTTATGAGGTTACCAAAATGGTAGCTATGCTCAGAGGCTTGCTCCGACTCCGGAACGGTGATGTAAATTCCCGGGGAAAGCTCCTTTGAGTGATTAAAATGGGACGTATGGAAATTCAAGAAAAAATATAGGTTCTCAAGGGAACAAACACATACTCATAACTTAATCATTTAATATAGAGAAATAACCCTTTATAGACATGTAAATACTCACATGCATCCATTATTTACAATTCAAATCATAAGGCAAGAAAAAACTTATCAAAACCATAGAGTGTGATGCGACTGCTAAAAGGGGTGATCGTTTCCACCCAACCATAAGCTCAGTCACTCCCAATGGATTTTGTCACTGGCCACCCCCGAGCTTAAGCCATGATGCTTTGAGATTCAATCTCTTACTTCCATCTCAACGGAAGTTAGGGACGAAGGTTACTCTCCTTCTCCCAATACATACATATATAAGGATGAAGGTTACCCTCCTTCTCATGGCTCAATATCTATTTTTTGTGATCAGAACTCACTGTTGCTCTTTCATTCCTTCCTCGGACCCAAGAATTTTTGCTCTCGTCTCTACATTTTTTCGTAGGTCCTCCTCTTCCCACCACACTTCCTTTCTGTCCTTCCTCAAAAATATTGCATGTGGCTCAAATTCCCAGTTCGTGGTCAGGTCTGGGAGCCTTACGGATGGGCAGTCTACCCCATCCCCTCATTAACTCTTTAGGAGGTATTCCCACCTACCAGTCCGACTATAATTCATTCCTGGGTCAGAGGGTTGTTTTAATCTGAGCAATTGATTCCAGCATGGTATTTTTTCGGTGGAGGTTAACGCAACCATTCCGGGTCCCCTCCACCACCTTTCATAGCATTTGTGGTTTTCTCTTAGCACATCCCCTCTTTCAGCAGTCATGCAGGACGTAACCATTTTCTATTAAAATAACAAAATTTACATTCATCGACCTTTTGTACCAAGGTCCATCAAATCAAACATTCACACTTTTAGGTTTTCCATAGTTCCTTGGGCCAATATAGTTATATTTACAGACTGGGGGAAACAGGGTGTTACAAACATATAGATATGGAGGCTAGCACTAAAGTTGTGTTGCTAGGTACTTGTGTGATGCAACATGGATAAGATTTTCAAATCCAAAGGAAGACAATCGTGCTAGTGTGGAGACCTTATGTGATAAAAACTTCTTGTTGACACCAAGGAGGACTTTCCAATGTTGATGCTAGATTGTTGTGGATCTTTGGTGGTGGCTAGGGTTTTCTTGGTTTTCCCTAGGTATGATTTTGGAGATATTGAACAATTGTACCAACTTGTGATAAGCTGCGAGTATGTACATGTACTTCATTTCTATCATATATACATGAAGTTTGAGCAGTGGAATACTTGTGTAATTTCATATGTGATTTTGAACATGCATTATTTTCTCGATTTGGGTAATTTCTATCACTTCTTGTTAATGTTAATTAGAAATAACATATGGCTGAAATTGAGGCAATTTAACATATATCTAGAATATAAGAGAGCATATTTGTTGCTATAAATATGCGGTAAATAAAGTGATTTTAGATCTAGTTTATGCTTGGAAAGATGCACTATAAGGGTTGGAACTTGTTGGAATATGGTTTGTATATTTTCTCTTGGGATGCCTAGTGTGCTGGGTTGAAGTGAGATGAAATATTTTCCTTTTTTTGTTGCTATAGATTAATATTTCAGATCATCCCTAAGATTTAAGTTCACAAAGATTAGATCCAAGAAACCTTTAGTGTTAGGTGACATTTTCGAATTTGCAATAAAAGTATTAACTTAGAATTTCTATAATCTATTGCACCACATAGTCACCATTTTGTCTATTTTATCAATCCACTACCAATGTTTAATTCCATATCCCTTTGGTTTTAATAGAAACCCTAAGTTATAAAAAAAAATCATGAAGACGTTGAGACTTGAGCAATTGCAAGCTAGGGTTTGGTAGTCATGACCACAACAGAGGACAACATGAGTACCAAGGGGGGCGGTAATGGAACCCCCACATACAAGCATGTAGTAGTAGATAGAGGGAAAGGTCCATGAGGCATAGGTTTCAAGGCACCGATGACAAGCACCTCAGGATCAGAACCAGAAAAGAGTCAGGAAAGCAACCAGAGGAAAAGCGATGTCATGGGAGAAGAAGCCAGAGAAACTTAGAATGCTGCGCAAGAAACGACGAGCCCCAATGGGGAAGGAGGGCACAACCCATGTAAACCAAATACAACAATGATACCCAAGGTAATACTAGATGATCCACAAACGCAACTCTACAGGGACCAGATGAAGACACATGCGCTAATCTACAAGTTTTTGGGTTTGTGGCCCATAGAAAGAACACTGCGCAATTGGGTTAAATATAAATGGAAGCCAAGAGGAGAAGTGGATCTACACCTGGGCTCGAAAGGGTTATTGACAACAATTTTCATGAACCTGGAATATAGGGATAAGATCTTTGAGGGGGGGCCATACTTCCACGCCTCAACAGGACTGTACATGTGACCATGGAAGGAAAACTTCTCCCCAGAGAAAGAATCTTAAAAAATGTACCTGTATGGCTAAGACTTTACTCCTTGCCGTTAGATTACTGGCTACCTTCCACCTTTGAAGAAATAGGGAACAAACTGGGAAAATACGTGAAGACATCAGAAGCAACCCTAAAAGGATGATACACATCCTACGCAAGAATCTACATAGATATGAATGTGTCGGGGGCACTCCCAGAAGCCATAAGCCTAGAATTCAGGGACGAAGAATGGATACAAAACATTTACTATGAGAATATCCCCTTTAGATGTAGAATATGTCACGAACATGGACACCTAATCAGAGAATGTCTGATCATTAAAAAATAAGAAGCGGAAAACACCAAACTACAACAGGATGAGGATGGGTTTATAAAACCAAACCACAAAAACAAAGCTAACAAGAAACAAAGTAAAACCCCAACAGGGAGAAATCTAGAGGCTAGGAATAAAACAAAAGGATGGGACAAGAGAAACAAAGGGGAGGAAGGAGGAAAGGAAAAGACAAAATCTAAAGAATCCAGGGAACAAGCTACAAATGAGGATACAAATAGCCCAATAAAGGAGATGGGATAGGGGGTAGCGCAACTCCTATGGATGGAGAAACTAGAGATACCCCCTCCCCCATGTAGGACGCAGACAAAGACGTGTAAATGACTCCAATTAAGGTAGGAACAAAATATCCTGATCTCATAGACATTATGGAAAGGGAAAGGATCGATGTCCTGAACATACTGGAGCAATGGAAAAGGTAGGGCATAGACAATGTACCAACGGAGCAACTAGACCGCATCCAATACCTGTTCCTCCTAAGGGAGGAAGCCAAATATAGAGGGATCAAGTGCACACATGGGGAGATAGGACACCTATGAATCAAAGTAGGTGAAGGAAAACCACAACTCTCATCCAAGCAGACGAGAAGGAAAAAAGGCAGGAAATCAAACATCGTAGCCCTACAGGAACTAGGAACTCTGCTGATAAACTCAGGTAATATCAAAAATCTCTTTCCCAACTCCCCCCCACATGTTTAAATGAATATTATAACATGGAATATAAGAGGCCTAAAGAGCCCACGAAAGCAGAGAATTCTTAGAAATAGACTTAGGAAGGAACAACCAGACCTCTGTTTCTTCCAAGAGACAAAATAGACTATAGACATAATGGAAACAATCAACAAAAAATAATGGAGAAAGTACACGATGTTGGTTGTCGAAGGAAAACATATGGCAGGAGGTATCCTCACCTTGTGGAACTCACAACTGATGAACCTAATAGTAGCCGAGGCTACCAGGCACACACTTTTGGTTAACATGAAAATCATTGGGAATACATAGATGATTCTATGCACTAATGTGTATGGACCCCATATGCTAGAGGAAAATAGAAGAATGCTTCTAGACCTAGAATACCTAAAATCCCGCTCCAACAACCTCCACTGGATCTTAGCAGGGGACTTCAACATCATCACATCACTTGTGGGGAAAAAATGAGGCAGCAGAAAATTGGATAGAGATGCAGAAGAATTCTCAACGTTCATAGACACAATAGAGATGGTGGACATCAGAACCAATAACGTACATTTCACTTGGAACAATAAACGAATAAATCAACATCAGGTTGTGACAAGACTAGATAGATTATTGGTGTCAGAATCCATCATTATGTAGGGGTTAACCTTATATTGCAACATCCTTCCCTGGGTGGGTTCTGATCACTGGCCAATCCAACTGGAAGCAGGCTTCCCAACCACCCCGAAGAATAGACCATTCAGATTTGAGAAATTCTGGATTGAACACCCCACCTTCAAGGAGAACATCAACCATTGGTGGCAGGAGGAACAACCGGAGCAAGGGACATGAATGTTCAAACTCTATAAGAAACTAAAGTGCATCAAATATAAGCTCAGGGAGTGGAACAAGGAAATTTTTGGCAACATAAACCAAGAGAAGAAAAATATTGAAGACATAATGAGAAGACTCCAGGGAGTTTTCATAGAGGAGGGCTATACAGAGGATTGAAAAAAGGAAGAGATCCAAATGACCTAGGAATGGGAAGGAAGATTCCACCAGGAAGAAACTCTATGATGCAAAAAGTCCTGAATTAGATGGCTAAAGGAAGGAGAGAGGAACACCAAGTTTTTTCATAGAACAACCATTGCTAGAAGTGCCCACAACAAAATCCTGAAAATTAAGGATCAGGATGGGATCGAGTGAGAATCCCACAAGGATATTGAAAATACCCTGGTAAGTCACTTCCATGGGATAGCCCAGGAACCCAACAAGGACCAAACGGAGGCCATCCAAAGGATAACACAAAACATCCCTTGTCTAGTCACCGAGGAACATAATAACAACCTAAATAAACCCATAGCTAAGGAGGAAATTGATCAAGTGATCTAGGAGATGCCCAACGGGAAATCCCCAGGTCCATATGGTTTCACAGTGGAATTCTTCAAAGCCTGTTGGGAAGTGGTCAAACACAATGTTTATAGGGTGGTGGAGGACTCTAGATGGTCAACCTCCATCCTAAAAGCGTTAAATGCCACAATGATTACTCTAATCCCTGAAGAAAATGAAGCAAGGACCCATGACCGCTACAAACCCATATCTTTATGCAATTTGGTTTACAAGATAATCTCCAAAGTCATAGCCAATAGATTGAAACCCCTCCTACCCACATTGATTTCACAAGAACATGTGGGTTTTGTGGAAGGATGAAAAATCATGGACAACATCATCCATTCCCATGAGCTAATCCATACCTTGAAAATCTAGAGGAGAGGGGGGATGATAATACAACTTGACCTAGAAAAATCCTATGACAAAATTAGCTAGCAGTACATGGTTAATAATCTAGAAGCCTTTGGTTTCACCCAACACTAGATTAGCTAGATTATCAGCCTAGTCTCAATGACAAGTTACTCGCTCCTGATAAATGGAGCCCCAACCAAACCCTTTTGGCCCACTAGAGGCATCAGAAAAGGAGACTCGTTATCCCCCTTCCTATTCATCCTGATGATGGAAGGTCTCAGTCGAAGAATAAAAAGAGCAACAACAACAGGAGAAATAACAGGCCTCAAACCTTTCGAAAACTGCCCTACTTCCAAACACCAACAGTTCGTGGATGACACCTTACTCCATGGCATACCCATGGTCAAGGAAGAAAAAAATTTCAAAAGGATATTAGAAGAGTTTGGGGAAGCCTCGAGAGCCAAGATCAACCATTCCAAATCGATGATCTACTTTTTCAACACCAACCCTGCAATCCAAAGGAACCTGACAAATATTTTGGGCTTTGCGCACAAAAATCACCCAGCTAAATACTTGGGCATCCCCCTGATGGACAGAGCATACAAAATGGCAACTTGGGAAGGAGTTCTCAACAAGCTACAGGAGAGGGTGAAAAAATGGATGCATAGATCCCTCAACCTTGCGGGGAGACTTGTACTGACCAAGATGATTTTGCAAGCAATTCCAACCTATATGATGTCTGTATTTCCCGCCCCCAAAGGAATAATACAAAAAATAAGGAACATCCAAAGGGAATTCCTATGGTGAGGAGAGGAAACAAAGAAAAATGGGCCCTGGTGGCTTGGGAGAAGGTGTGCAAGCCAAAATGCAAAGGAGGACTGGGGCTACAAGACCCACAAGTAACCAACGAATCCTATGGGGTGAAACTCTGGTGGTGATGGGTTAAAGAAACTTCTACTCTGTGGGAAACCCTCTGGAAGGCCAAGTATGCCCCAGACATAAACGACCAAGATCGAATTCATTTTATGGGCACCAGGGAGGGACCAACCATCTAGATCCTATCTTGGCGCAACAAAACCTGGGTCCAAACACACAGCTTCTGGGAAGTAAGGAATGGTAAAACAATGAGATTCTGGGAGTATACCTAGCAATAGGAACCCAAAATGGGAAATCCAGATAGGGAGGAACTCCAACAGAACATGATCGCACAAGGCAAAACCAAATTCCACCACTATTGGAAGTAGGAAACAGATCAAAACAGATGGAGAATATGGGACAATATCAATTCCCAAACTAGATATAGGACCGCAACAATTGCGAAAGAGGTGGAGGAGGAATTGGGGAAAAGGAAAATTGCAGCCTCAGAAGAAGAAGACCAATTAAGATGGGGCCGAAAAAATGGCGGGGAATTCAACTTGAAGGAAGCCTGACATTACATTGTGGACCAAGACCAAGAAGAATTAGCACAACTATGGGATAAGCTATGGATCAGTCCCCAGTGGACAAAATTAAAATTTTTCAAATGGTTATTACTTCACAATTGAATTCTAACCTGGGAAAATCGAAGGAAAGGGGGCTTCATAGGCCCATCACGGTTCCACCTCTGTCAAGCTAAGGAAGAAACAACTAATCATCTCCTTGATGAATGTACCTACACAACGGAGATATGGGACTGGGTGACAAGTATTTTTCGACAGTCCAATAGGACCCAAGGTAACATATGTGCAACCATCAACAACTGGAATGAGAGTTACAGTGAAAATGAAGAGGTGAATCTAAGCTGGACTCTCATTCCGGGGATGATCATATGGAAAATATGGAAAGAAAGGAACCAACACATCTTCAAGAATGAAAGCCTTCTGGAAGGGAAAACCAAAGAAAAAATAATATCCATGACAAGAGAAATGGTGTAGAGTCGCAACTTCCAGAATGGGAAAACGCAAATCGCAGGTTGAGACTCTAGAGTCCTAAAATATTTTCACCTAAAAGACGGGTGCAACCGCACACAAATAGGACGACCACCGCAACTCCAAATAGATGAGCGCAATTGGAATCCCCCTCTAGCAGGTTCCCTCAAGTTGAATATCAATGGGGTGGAAAAACGAAACCCATGCATGACAGCAATGGGCGGGGTAATTAGGGATAGTGCCGACAACATAATCTGGCTGTACGCTGGGAGTGTGGGAAAGTCAACTAACAATGCAACGAAACTCAGAGCCCTGGAGATCGGCCTCGATATTCTAAGCCATCAAAGGATGAAAAAAACTATCGTGGAAGGTGACTCCACTCTGGTAATCAACACGATGAAGAGACTCCAAAATGGCACCAGAGTGGGAAAATTTCAAAGACATTGGTGCTTGGCACACTCCCTGCAAAAAATCCAGGAACATCTGCAAAAGATGAACACAATGGATTTGCACTAGGTATGCATGTTAGTGAATGGCCTGGCAGACATAATCGCTAATGAAAGGGTTAGCAAGGAAGGATTAGAGTTAGACACCACCTGGAGAAACATCCCAAACGGTCAATTCAGAACAAACTGCATACAACTAGTGACAAAATACTGCAATGATAACTTAAGTATAGAAGGTCACATTGAGAGGAGCGGTGCAAGGCCAATAGGTGGGCATGACAAATCCAGGCATAATCTTAATGGCCAACACTTTATTACAAGTGACAATGTGGGATCAGACCACACAACAGATGGGGGTATGACATCAAGGTCACATCAGTAGGAAAAAGCGTAGGGTTAGTGCAGGGGAAAGTAAAAATGGGACTCAACAGGCCGTGAGTGACGTAAGACAAAAAATGTTACCACGCACCAATACGGTCACACCTCTCCCAAGAACAGGTACGAGGAAGAGAAAAGTTGGTTACACAACGAGTAGGGGCAATGTTCGATGCAGGTATAACAGACAGATTGTCATGGTCACACATACTGAGATAGAGAAAAAGAATGGGAAGGACCACCTCTACAGGCATACCATGATTCCAAGGATGAGTTTGCAGTAGGAGAATTTCCATAAGAGGCGAAGCACTAGGAATAGATGTAGCCAGGCAAAGTGCAACAACATAAGCCACCATAAAAACAAAGGTCCGTAAAGAAGGAACCCCTGGGTTGATAGGAACATGAGGAGAATTCAAGGAAAGAAATGCCACAAGGCAACCAAGATGGTGCGTATGAAGACAACACACATCAAAAGGAACACCCAGATGGAAGAAAATCTGACAAGCCATAGAAGGATTTCAAGGATGTAGCAAGTGACCCAAGACTCCAAGGGCACCTTCCAGGCACCAGTTGAATTGAAAGGAAAAGCGATCATCACCAGGTGGGAGAGGGAAATCATTGCCAAGCACAAGGGCAAAGCCTGGGAGGAACTGAGCAAAGAAGCGGACTGGATAATGGACCCAGGGACCACACAGTCTAGAGAAACACTCTACCATAAGATGGTAGATATGGCATGGCCGAAAAAGATGTTAATAGGAAAAGTGAGCACATAAAAGAAAGATGCTAGCCGGAAGGGTAACAAGGATGAAAAAAAATTGCTAAAATAAATCCTGAGTCGCCTCAACAACCTGGACACTAGTACAAAAAAAATTGCAGAGGACCAAAAGAACCAGAAGGAGAAGTAGAGCGAATGGCTTCCCAATTCCACTTATACTTGCGCTACATCCATCATATGGAAATCACACCAACTGATGGGAATGGAGCACCAAACCAAATCAGGAAAACCCACACGGTGGCCCAAAAGGAGGAGAGCAAGGACAAGGCAAAATATGGAAAGAAGAATATCATAATACTGGACTAGCACTGGGTTAGACAATGATCAATGAATGTTACTGGGTCAATATTAATTGTTGTCTTGTGTTTTTTATGTTTCTGTTATGATTAGCTTGTTAAAAAATGGATATGATGGGACTGGATCGATTTTCCAATGTGGCGGTCCAACCATACCCCTCTGCTATCTCAAAGAACGCAACTCCAGAACCCCTGGGCTGGTTTCCTTTTTGGCAGACCAGGGAGTTCCTCTTTTTGTATATTAGTCTTTTTTAGTAATACAAATACTCACTCACTTACAAAAAAAATAAAATAGAAACCCTAAGTTATTATTCTTCAATGTAGATCACACTTCTAAAATGGAAAACCCCATTGAATCAATATTTCCTATTCCTTCTATAAACCATCAAAGGATATTGGATATTTTAGCATATACACTTCCATACTTGTAGTAATACCATAGGTGTTTATGATCTCTTTTAGTATATTAACTTCCCTTAGAGACCCATCACTAAAGAAAAATACATAATCTATAAACAATAAATGTGTTAGTGATATTGTTTTACCTATATTTATCCCTTTGATTGAACCTAGCATCCTTGCTTCTACTGTATCTCTGTTCAATAATTTTTCAACTAGAAGGAGAAAGATAGGGGATAATGGTCATCCTTGTCTTATCCCTCTTGAAAGAGTAAAAATAATTATTTCTGAGCCACTTTTTAGAACAACAAAGGATATAGAGGAGGTACAACCCATTGTCCTATTTACTCCCTACAAATTACATCCAATGTGAAATAACATGAGTCTTAGGTACATACAATTTGCTCCATCATATCCCTTAGACAAATCCAATCTGATTACCAATGATAATATATTATTTTTTTTGGTAGTGTGTAAACCCTTTTGTGCTATACCAATGGCATCATGGATCTATTTCCTTTTGAGAAACCCTAATTATACATGTTAAATAGACTTGGAGAACATTTTTTTTAAATCATTGAAGCTATCACTTTTACAATGATTTTGTATAGATAGTTACACAATGATATTGGTCTGAAGTCATCATAAGATTATGCATTATCTTTTTTAGGAATAAAATATCGAAAAGTATAATTTATATCCACATGAATCTACATTGATGCTTTTGTCTCCTTCACTATCCTTAGTAGGTTCTCATTAATCATCTGATAGATGTTGAGAAAAAACTACCAGGGATAATAATTTCAATGTCCTTTTGCAAATGTTCCAATATTGTTTTGAGTTCCTCGTTTGAAACTTCTTCTAGTAATATTTCATTTGCATCATTATCTACAATCCTCAACAAGTAGGTAGTTAGATTTAGTATTTTAGCAATATTATATATTGAGGGTTTGAGGGTTCTTTATAGATTCTTTTGAAATGGGAAACCCCTAATTATGCAAGTGCACCAAACTTCCTCACCTTCATGCCATCCTCTTTTGGAATCTTCCAAATTGTATATTAATTTTTTCTGTGATTTTCATAAGGAAAGATGACCACTCATTGGATAGGATACTCACAAACATACACCTTTGAACATAAAGTTGTAGGATGATGCATTTGACCTACCACCCACATTGAATGATCATTATGGGTTCTCCATATTGAAATGGAATGGATGTTGTAGGTAGAGATGTAGGCAATTCCCTTGCTCTTGTTGGCATTGGAATTGAAACCAAAGAAACCAGGAAAGGAATTTAAGCTCCATACATCTATCAACACATTGTGTATTTGGGATCTACCTCAATTTGATTTGGTGATGAATTTAGTTCTAACATATTTTGGATGTTTCAAATTATTGGTTCTATAATATTCACTTTTTTTTACATATCGACACAAATCATGGGTAGGATGATTTTTTTTTGTATTTTCATTTTCATTTTCAAGCCATAGTACACTACCTTTTATTATCCATCGAGCTTATTTTTCTATTAAAAATTCTCATTTGTTTTTTTTTTGCAGATATCCTCATCTTCCTTTGGGTGCCTTAGTTGATCTAGGTGGATATCGATGGTGACCCACATTTTCCAACTGCCTCAAAATTTTTTTCTGACAATTTTGGCAATTTACTATTTTTAGCCGTTTTAACTTCCAAGGCCATTTTGAGGGACTAAATGAAGGTTTTTTGGGATCACGCTTCTCAATGATAACCAAAGGCATGATTAAGCCCCAAAAATGAATCTCCTCAAATATTCCTTTCCAATGGGCTATCATACGCCCAAAACGAAGATCGTATGCAAAAGTTACGACATCGGGAAGTTGATGTACCAACTTACCCAAACGGGGCCCACATGAATTTTGGTGCTTCATCTCCTAGGGTTAGGTTTTTGGATGTCTAGGGTTTTTGGCATTCCTATTTATTGTAAAAATGCCTTCAGAGCCTCATTGTAATAATCTTCTCACGAATGAGCGCAACCGTCACATCTCTCCTTAGAGATAAGTTGCCACCATTCCAGCAAGCTTGTTTCTGTTGCATTTTGCAGTTTCATCTTATTTCCTTATTGAATAGAAAACCAATTTTATTGTATCTCTGTTATTTTTGTTAAGCACCTATTAATAATCTGTAGTCATTTCATTCTGCTCATAAAATCTAGATCAGTGGTATCAAAGCGGTCTGCTCCTTGTCGTCTTAATGCATTTCCCCAACGAGGCTGGAGTACAAAGAGTTGGGTCTCGAGCTTGTTTCTCTTGAGGAAAAAATATCTCGCACACCCAAGTGACCTGTCATGGCAGGAGAAAATAAATATGATAGGACATGATATCCTTTCAAAGTGTTGATTGAGGAATCCCTCATGCAACAAAGGAACAAGATGATGGATAGTTTCATGCAAATCCTTCAACGACTACCAACAGACGACACATCTTCTTCGAGCGGAGGTGCCACCCACTTGAAGGTACAAATAAACTTTGATATTCCTATATTTGAAGGTCAGATAGATGTAGATTCTATAGACAAGTGGTTGAATCTACTAGAAGGGTATTTTTCTGTCCATAACTTTTCGAATAGAGAAAAGATTACTTTTGCGCTTGTCAAAGCTGTTCCCCATGTCAAAGATTGGTGCGAAACTTTATGTGAGAAAAAGGAAACAGAGGAACCATCATTATTTACAGTCATGACCACCTGGGATTCCTTTAGGGATGCTATTAAGGAACAATACTACCCTGTTGGAAGTTATGACGACTTGTATACCAAATGGACCACATTGCGGAAAGAAAGAGACCAAGCAGTGCCAGATTTCATGAATATCTTTTATACCTTGCGCACCAAGCTCGGTATCAAAGATTCAGAGAGACATCTGGTGGTCAAGTATCGCGACACTCTGCATAGATACGTCCAAACCAAAATGGAATTTTTGGACATCTCATCCTTGGGTGTGGCCTACATATATGCCGTCAAAATCGAGCATAAGCTCAAACAAAAGATGCGGCAATTTGGGCCTAGGAACCCCTCACAACAAAAGCTGGGAAAGGGTGGACCCAACCCATAGAACAAAGGACAAAGAAAATATGGACAGTATCAGGACAACTAGTCCAAGCCGCAAGAAAATAAGGACACCGCAAATACAAAGAAAGATACCGGGAAGTGGTGCGACTTCCATAAGATCCCTTGGCATAACACTACTGACCACTGCTCAAAGCAGTCGCTGGTGGCCAAAGTGAAAGCCTATGAATCAGATTTGGGTTCAAAATTTGAGCCAGAATCAGAAAGGGGAAGACAAATCATTGATGCAGAACCCAGTGCCACCGTTGCTACCACCAAGCTCCAACTTGGTGAACCAGATGAGCCAAAAGAAGGATAATGCCTCTTCCATTCACAGATGTGGGTAAAAGGCACCCCACTGCACTTCATCATGGATAGAAGTATCCAGAAGAACCTCATCTCAGTAGAGGTCGTCAAGAGGCTAGCCCTACCAAAAAAACCGCACCCACAACCCTACACCATTGGATGGCTCCGCCAAGGAGGAGATCTCCACATCAGCCAACAGTGTCGACTATCGTATGACATCAAGCCCTTCAAAGATGAGGTATTGTGTGATGTTTCTCCTCTTGAAGTTTGTGTTGTTCTTTTGGGACAACCTTATTTATGGAAACGTCATGCTGTATATGAGTCTAGGCCTCGTAGTGTTATTATTACTTTGAACAGGAAGTTGTACAGGATACTCAAGGCAGTCCCACCTAGTGTTATTTCCTTGATATCTACTAAGCAATGCAGGAAGGTCCTCTCTCAGATGGGGAAGTTTTTTTTCTTCGTGATTCGCTCTTAGAATCAGAAAATTATCACAACCACATCCAGGGTCTCTGCGGTCGACCTCTCCACAAAGCAGAAGAAAGTAGATAAGGTCATGGAAGAATACTCAGATATCTTCTCCTCACCTATCGGGGTACCTCTGCACTACTAGGTTAATCACCCCATCGATCTAACCCCCAATGCTCTGCTGCCCAATGGTCGTGTCTATCATCGCTCTCTGTTAGAGAATGAGGAGATCAAGCAACATATCCAAGAAATGATCCACAAGGGGCACATCCATCCTAGCTCATCACCTTGCGGGAGCCCAATCATGCTGGTACAGAAGAAAGATGGAACCTGGTGACTCTACATTGATTACTGGGCTTTGAATAAAATCATAGTCAGAAACTGATACCTGATTCCATGAATCAACGACCTCCTTGATCAACTCACGGGGGCCAAATAATTTAGTAAGATTGATCTAAAGTTTGTCTACCACCAGGTCTTGATAGAACATACAGATGTATGGAAAACTTCCTTCAACTCAAAGGAAGGCCTTTTTGAATGGTTGGTCATGCCCTTTGGTTTGACAAATGCTCTAGCCACTTTCATGAGGATGATGGATGATATCCTACGACCATTCACCAACACTTTTGTAGTGGTGTATCTGGATGACATTCTCATTTACAACAAGACTTGGGCCGAACACTTGCATCATATTCAATAGGTTCTGCACACCTTGCGACAACACAAGCTATATGCCAACTTGAAAAAATTCTCCTTCGGCATGGACAGGGTCCATTACCTGGGCTATATAATTGATCAAAATGGTGTACATGTGGATCCAACCAAGATCCAAGTCATCTGTGACTGATCAACACCAACCACACTCACTGAGCTTCAGAGCTTCTTGGGCCTTGCCAATTTCTACCACAAGTTTGTGTTGGGATTCTACCATATTGCATGGGCCCTTAGCCAAATAACCAGGGGTGGTGGTAAGGTGAAATTTGCATGGGTCCGGTCCCAAAAACAAGCGTTCGATGATTTGAAGAAGTGCTTGTGCTCAGTCCCAGTACTTTCACTACCAGACCTAGAACAACCCTTTGACATCGAGACATATGCTTCAGACTATGTGGTGGGTGTTGTTCTCACTCAGCACAACCACCCCGTGGCCTATCATAGTGAGACACTATCAGATGCTGTTAGTAAGTACCCTACTTATGACAAAGAAACGTACTCCATTATGCAAGCTTAAGCTAGTGGAGACATTACATTCTTGGGAAGGAGACAATCATACACACTAATCATAAGCCACTGCAGTTCATGCAGACACAAGGAAAATTGTAGAATGATCGCCATCAAAAGTGGTCCACATACTTGCAGCAATTCCACCTCAACATCAAGTATAAAATAGGAAACACCAATCGCATCGCTGATTGCCTCAGTAGACCGCCAGTCATGACACTCACCAGGGCGCTAGAATCGTGCGACCATGAGACCTCTGGATGGCCCCAAATCTATGAGACAGACCCAGACTTTGCCACCGCTTACCAAATGTTGGGTGCAAACGCAGTTGTCGATAATTTCCATCTTCAGGATGGGTTGTTGTGTCATCTGAGCCATATCTGTGTTCCATCAAGAGAGCGAGCAAAGCTGATCTGGGAAGCCCACTACAGTCCAGTGGCAGGAAACTTTGACGTTGAAAAGACAGTGGTGATGCTACAGAAACATTTATACTAGCCAAAAATTTGACATGAGGTCAACAAGTATATCAGGTCCTGCATTGCCTGCGCTATTTCCAAAGCGACCACTAAGAAACAGGGCCTATACACCCCTCTTCCTACTCTTGACAGGCCATGGGAATCCATCTTAATGGACTACATGTCAGGCCTCCCATCCACCAAGTGGGGAAATGACTGTGTTTTTGTGGTTGTTGGTCGCTTTTCTAAGATGACAATTCTGGTCGCCTGCAAGAAGAACATCATAGTAGAGGCCACTACCAAGGTCTTCTTTGAACGAGTTTGGGTAAATTTTAGAATCCCACAAACCATTTTTTCAGATCAGGACAGTTGATTTCTTAGCACATTCTGGTCGAGCCTCTGGTCACTGATGGACACCAAGCTCACCAAATGCACGACCTTCCACCCCCAGACAGATGGCCAAAATGAGGTCGTCAATTGAATGATTGCGCATATCCTTTGCATGTATAATTCAAAGAACCCTCGCACATGGGATGAGAGCCTTCCCTATGTCCAACATAGCTACAACCGAGCCATGCATAGCCCAACTAGACACAACCCATTTTAGGTGGGTTTGGGATTCCAACCATTGGGTCCCATAGATGTTGCACTTCCCCTTGCGGTCACCTTGACTGACTCATCTCCTGCTCCAACTGAAGCTGACAAAGCCATCCAGTTCATTGAGTGAATCCAACACATCCGCCAATAGGTTCAGGATATCCTACAAAAGTCCAATGACAAGTACAAGCAACACCATGATCAACATCGGGTGCCACATAAGTTT
This sequence comes from Picea engelmannii, assembly GCA_009831015.1. Classification (NCBI taxonomy): domain Eukaryota; kingdom Viridiplantae; phylum Streptophyta; class Pinopsida; order Pinales; family Pinaceae; genus Picea; species Picea engelmannii. The sequence goes on from ML780742.1 coordinate 676,777, forward strand.
TAGGTGGGCGACAAAGTTTGGTTTCACTTGCAAAAAGAACGCCTTACAGGACCCCATTGGAAGCTTCGCCCACTTGGTTATGGGCCATACACCATCACCAAGGCCGTGGGGGATAATTATTTTGAACTCAACATTCCTCCTTTCCTTGTCCTACACCCGGTGTTCAACGTGGATCTCCTTCGCCCTTATTTCCCACAGTTATTGGACACCTCAGACGTAGCAGAGCGACTGACACCAACAAAGCTCAACCTCAACTACATAAAACATGCATCCAACGATCATATTGTGGACACACATATCAAGGGCACTCGACAACAAAGGATCCATCTTTATTGAGTCATCAAAGCAGGGCATCTCCTACACCAAGGAAAGTGGCTTAGTCGGGGCCAAATTCAACAAAAATTTCCTCATCTAATGGGGGAACTCAATGAAATGGAGATCATTACTTCCTAAGGAGGGAGGATTGATCCAAGTGGATATCGGTGGCCACCCACAGTTTCCAATTGGCTCAAAATAGTTTTCTGACAATTTTGGCGATTTATTATTTTTAGCAGTTTTAACTTTAGGGGCCATTTTGAGGGCCTAAATGAAGGTTTGTCGGGATCAGGCTTCTCATTGATAGCTGAAGGCATGATTGATCCCCCAAAATTAATCTTCTCGATGATACCATTCCAACAGGATATCATACGCCTAAAACAGAGATCGTATGCAAAAGTTACGGCCCTGGGAAGTTGATGTACCAACTTACCCAAACGGGGCCCACATGAATTTTGGCGCTTCATCTCCTAGGGTTAGGTTTTTGGATGTCTAGGGTTTTTGGCATTCTTGTTTATTGTAAAAATTCCTTCAGAGCCTCATTGTAAGAATCTTCTTGCGAATGAGCGCAACCATCGCATCTCTTCCTAGAGATAAGCCACCACCATTCCAGTAAGCTTGTTTCCATTGCATTTTACAGTTTCAACTTATTTCCTTATTGAATAGAAAACCAATTTTACTATATCTCTATTATTTTGTGTTAAGCACCTGTTAATAATCTGTAGTCTTTTCGTTCTGCTCATAAAATCCAGATCATCAGTGCAAACACCTTCCTCATCTTCCTCATAGTACTTTGAGATTTGTTTTTCAACATGGATCAAGTCTTGATCCATTTTTTTTTATGTTTATTTGTGCCAAGGCTGATACCACTATTTTAACTCTACTCAAGTTGGAAACACATTGATGGCATGGTGTATCCTTTAGTGTCTCATTAGAACATCTCCATCCTTCCTTTATGATTTCTTGAATTTATTCCTCTTTAAGACAAGATGGATTAAACTTGAATGCACTTAATGGTTCCCCATATATTTTTTCAATTTGTAAAAAGATTGGGAAATGATCAGATTCACCCCCTGATTCAACCCATGTTTTGATTCTTTCCTCTTCTAACAAGGTTGTCTTGGATACAAGGAATATATCCAAAGTCTTAGATATTGAATCATTCCCAACCCCATTATTTCTCCATGTTGGAACAAGTTTGAGTGGTTCAACATCTAACAAACTCGTGACTTCTATATTATGAGTAAAGAAATATTCTAGTAGGTCCACCCTTGTAAATGTGCCCCAAATATTTGGTCTTTTAATAGTAATATTTAGGTCCACTCCAAGATTTAATCTCTCATGCTGTAGAAAATTATTGGTACACGATGCCTCCTAGTATTGAACTCTATCTTCATTGGACCATATATGTCAATCACTGGATATGCCTTCCTTGTCTCCAAGAGAGAATTTCAAGACCTATTCTTGATCTAGGTGGATCTCGGTGGCCAACCACCTTTTTCACTGAATCAACATTTTCAAGCCTATGGTTTTGATAAACCATGATATTCAACTTGTTGATGGGGAATGTAATGTATTTCCATCTCCATTTTTTAATTACAACCATCATATATACATGCCTACAAGGTCAATGCATCAGATCCCTTTAGGAATCTATAGCTAAGCACTCTTGGGCTAGAGTAGTAATGGGATGGGTGACCTCCTGGGAATTCCTATTGTTTTAAATGCCTGTGGCATTTTGTAAACTTATACCAATTTATCCCACATGTATCATGATAATTATTCTCCTCTCACTCTCTCATATAATCGAGGTGAAGGAGGTCCTTTGAGCATGCAATGGAGTGTGATGTAATGCTTTTTGTGAATGAGAGTAATTGACATCTCTTTCTCTTCAGAGATAAGATACCACCATTCTAGCCAGTTTGTGTTCTACATTATTCTATTTTTCATTAATAAAATTTGGTTTTTGTTGAGCCTCTAAATTGACATCCCCACTACCCTATTATACTCCTCACCTATACCTTTTTGGCTTACCTAAGCTTGGATAAATGACAAGGAACACTACCATTATCCATGGATGAGGTCATAAGGTAAATTATAATTAATTCATGCATTTTTGTGGTTTAGTGAGCTAGGAGACTAAATGTTTCATGTACTAATATTTTAATTTGCCATGTGTAACCTTTGACCTCTAGATGAGTTCAACCTTTCTGTACCAGCTCAACCATCCGATACTTATGCACCAGATTTCCACTGTCCGAATCCAGTACCAAGCACACCTTCCATTTAGATCCGGTACCGAACCATCCACTGTCGCGATTTGATACCAATGGCCACAGACTATCACGATCCAGTACCAACCACTTGTGCACTGTTCGTATCCGGTACCATTTACCGAATCTCACTTGTCACGATCCGGTACCAATATAGGAAGCATAATATACCAAGTTTAGCTCCAGATCATACCAAAGATAATTGTTGGATCTTTTCTGAATCATTAAAGCTCTAGCAAGGTTATGATAAGCTTGTTTGTTTATTCCTTCATCCTCATACACTTCATGTCATGATGATGAAGCTTAAAATATGTAACATAATATATAAATTTGACAATTGACTGATTTGCTAAAGATTTCACCTCCTTGTGTTTCACAACTAAGACTGTTTAAATAGTCATGGCAAGGATGGTGGAAGTAGTAGAGAGTTAGTATAATCCAACACGTGAAGCAATGTTACATATTGTAGAACATATTCTGAGTTGAATTTTAATAGAAGGATGTCATTTATTTCCAGGTCTTGATCATTTATGAATGAATGTGAGTTGAGTTGTTAACATAGTTTAATTCTATGTTTTGAAATTTGTGTAAGAGGAATGCGTGGACTGAAAGAAAGCTTACCGTAGACTCCAGTCGCTAACCTGTTGAAGCGACAAGGGCCCACCGCCCAACAAAGGTCAACATCCTTATAGATTAGTGTTAGTAGTTGATTTCAATAGTATATATGTTAGACTAGCTGAAGCTTTGACACTTTCAAAGGATAGCAGTATAGTTCAATTTAGATTTTGATTATTTAGAGATCTTTACTTACTCTGTTTTGCATATGCTCTGTTTATGTTTTTATGAATTTGATTTTGTTTCATGGACATGAATGTTGGCAGCAGTAGTTAGACATAATTTATGGAGAACTAGTGAAGTTTACAACAACACATTGTTAACCACAACATACTCAGTATATTGACTATTGAACTACCCATACTATGTCTCAATGATTGATGAGTGATGATTGATGTGTGATTTCCCTTTCAGAAGCATGATTGCATAGTTAGCTTCCTGGGTCAGATAGAAGAGTTGATCTGTCAAAGAACTCCATCTCATACTTGCATGTGCCTTAATGGAGTAGATAGCTTCTCTGTGAAAGACAACCAAAGTGTGTTTTCATTTGCTAGTTTTCCTTATTTCCAACATGCATAGTCTAGAATAGTTCTATACTCATGACATTAAAATTACCTTTCTTACTGGTGTCTTGCAAATCTGTTGACTATGAATCCCGGATTGATAATTAATGAGTGAATTATATTACACATATAAGTAGCACAACATTTTGGCGCCGTTGCCGGGGATTAGCAAATGGTAGGAAGTGATTTCTAGCTTAGATTGTCTACATAGTTTTTGAATGATTTTAAAGGCTGCTTGATGGAGGAGGATAAAACGTTTAAGACGTGAGTGAAGATCCACGCGACCACTAGAGTGGGGTTCTCTGAAGCTAGGTTTCCTTCTTACCTTCTAGATAGAATTAGGATTTCAATTCAGTTAAGAATCAAATTTCCATTTTATACATAGATATAGAGATAATAAGGGTAGATTTGTAAGCTCTAAAGATTCAACCCCCCCACCCCCCCACTAATCCAAATGACACTGGTGGAGGAAAAATTCCACCAGGAGAAAGTTCAAGGGGAGCCAGCAAGGCTCCAGAAGAAGAACCTAAAACAGAAGAATCAACATTGGGGTAGACAGAACGTGAATCTACTGAACGTTCAAGAGACACACAAAATCTAGTTTCTGAACCATCTGTCAGTGGAATGGCATAAGAAGAAGCAAATGCAACCACTAACACTGAGACCTTTGGGTTTCCAATCTTGGATATTTCCAAAAACATCAGCATGAAAAAAATCCTACTATCATTGTTACCCACTTTTAGAGGTATGTCAACTAAAGATCCAGACTTATTCTTATTCGAGTTTGACATATTATGTAGAAGCTATAACTACTCAGACGATGCCCAAAAAATTAAGCTCTTTCCTGATACAATGAAGGATTCAACCTTAATATGGTTCATGAGCTTAGGAGAAAATACAATCCTCTCTCGGGATCAGATGAAAGACACATTGTTATGGAAATACCAAGACCATTGTAAGGATAATGCTAAAAATGACATTTTTAAAATGCAACAAATAAAAGATGAAAGCCCTGAAGACTACTTAGAAAGGTTCTTATACAACTACCAGAAATCAAAATTATTCACCACAGACCCAAGTGTAGTAAGAACCGTATTTTTGAAGGGTATTAGAGATGACTGGATAGAAGTTTTAAATTTGTTAAGTTCAGGAGATGTGCACCAAAATCCTTTTGCAGAAATTGTAGATTACTGTAGAAGATACTCAAGAGGACAAGCTAAAACATGCAAAGCACCAAGAGTTTTTTTTAGCAGAAATACAAGACAAAGCTCAGGAACTGTCACCAAAATTGAGTTAGGGAAATTATTAGAGAACTTTAAAACAAACATCTTGAACACAATCAGTAACCAGTTAGATACCCTAAAACTGAAAAAGAAACAAGAAGAAGAGACTGCTTTAGCAATCTTCTGTCCTAGATGCCGAAAGAAGCATGGTGAGAAAGAATGTCCATTAAATGTCATAGAAATCTATGGCTTGTGCACACTAGAGCACCCCACATCTGAGTGTCCAACCTTGATTGAACTACAAGCCATGTATAGGGGAGGAGGAGTCTCACAAGAACAATCATACCCTTCCAGAAGACCTTGGAGAGAACAAAAACCCAATGCATTTTATGACCCTAATGCACAGTATCAACATCAACAATGGGGTCCTCCACTAATGACCTATCCACAATGGACACCTCAACAAGCTCAAACTCAACCTTGGCAACAAGGTTGCAGGGGGCCTGTGTATGGGAATCCCTCTTATCCTACATATCCATAGTATCTTGCAAAAATTTCCCAATTACTACCTGGATTTAACCCACCACAGATGCAATATTTTCCCCCACCTCCTATACAACAACAATTTACAACCCCCTTGAACCCTAACTAGCAGCAACAAGTACCTATAAATGCCAATAAACAACCACAAAACCAAGCTGTCCACAACCCTTCGAGACCAACAACAATCCCTGCCCAGCCAATCCATAACCCCAATAATCGACCCACCCACCCTATGCATAATACAAAAGTTAAAACCTTTCCCACCTATGAAATTCAACTACGATCAGGGAAAACCGTAAATCAATCAAATCCTGGAGTAATAATTCAGGAAGAAAATGATAATCATTCCGAGGAAGAAAACACCCAAACCACCCCTGTAGAAGAAGATACTTCCCCTCCTATTCCAATCACTTCTCAGCATGTATGAGTACCTCAATAAGTTAATCTTCCACCCTACCCCGAAAGACTATTAGTGAAGAAACCTGACCCACCCTTGCACAAAGATATAGAGGATGAATTACAAAATGTATGTATAAAAATACCTTTTCTACAAGCCATTAAGGATATCCCCATATATGCCAAAATCATAAGGGATCTTTTCCTTAAGAAACCAGGAAGGAAGAAGAAGGAACCTCCCCTTGTTCAGGTGGTGGGGTAATTATCCGAATTTATTTCTAAAATGCCATACAAATATAATGATCCTGGGAACCCAGTAGTCACTGTTGAAATTAATGGTATTTATTTACCAAACACACTCATTGATTTGGGTGAAACAATTAATGTAATTCCTTTTGACACTATGCAAAAGCTCCAAATCAACTAGTTAAGACCAACCCAAACCATGATAGAGTTGGAAGATAGGTCAGTCATTAGCCCTGCAAGAAGTCTAGATTATATCACAGTCACTCTAGCTTCTTGGGAATATCCAGTAGACTTTCTAGTCATCTATTCTAAATCATCCTCCAAACCAGGACACCATGTGGTTCTTGGCCGTCATTGGCTGGCCATAGCATATGCCTTTATCAGTTGTCATTCTAGTGAGATGACTATATCCAATGGTACACATAGCCAAAAGTTTGTCCTCTTCCCTCCTGCCCAACCGAGACAGGAGATACCTGTTTGGTTAGAAAACCCTTATAGAGAAGAAGACTGCATCAGACCCCTGTTAACACTTGAACAGGTAAGAGGAATGTAAGAACAATCGGATAAACAAGTCTTAAGTTTATTTTTGGATGATACAAATTGTATTGAATATCCGAGGTCTTTTGTAGAGTTGTCACACATTTTCAGTTCTGAATTTCAACAAAATTGGCACCCTGATATCAGTCAATTATATACTTTATCACCAGATCCCTCAGAGAAGGAAGAACATATTGAACTTATTGAGATTATCCCAGGAAAACCTTTGTATATCAACTCTAGTTTGGAACTAGAACAAAAGACACAAGTAATTGAAATGCTCCAAAGACAATTTGATGCCTTTGCATGGGATTATGCAGACAAGAAAGGCATTCACCCTGACACATGCACACATCATATCTACACTAATAACCAAATCAGACCAGTTAGACAGCCTCAGCAAAGGATGAATCTATCCCTTAAAGATATTGTAAAAGATGAATTGCAAAAACTCCTTCAAGCCAATCTCATATACCCCATTTCAGATAGTCAATGGGTGTCTCCACTTGTCATAGTTACCAAGAAAAATGGTAAGTGGAGAATATGTGTAGACTTCAGGGAGTTGAACAAAGCCACCCATAGGGATTATTTTCCCTTACTATTTATTGATTAGGTGCTGGATACCTTGTCCGGAAAGAAGTATTTTTCGTTCCTAGATGGGTTTAGTGGTTATAACCAAATACAAATAGCACCCGAAGACCATGAGAATACCACTTTCACCTGCCCATGGGGAACCTATTCTTATAGGGTTCTTCCTTTTGGACTTTGCAATTCCCCAACCACTTTTCAAAGGGTTTTCCTAGCCATTTTCTCTGACTTAACCAATGATTGCGTGGAAGTCTACATGGATGAATTTACAGTCCATGGAAAGGACTTCCAGGAAGCTTTGACTAGTGTAGAAAAAGTCTTGATTAGGTGTAAGGAAACTAATATTTCCATAAGTAATGAAAAGTCAAAGATGATTCTCACTGAAGGTATTGTTTTGGGACATCACATCCCTAGTTATGGAATGAGAGTTGATCCGACAAAGATTCATATTATCACACAAATCAGAATACCTTCCTCACAAATGGAAGTTCGCAGCTTTTTAGGGCATGCTGGCTACTATAGAAGATTCATTCCAAATTTTACAAACCTAGCAACCCCTTTATTCAAGTTATTATCTAAAGAATCCAAATTTAAGTGGAATGATGAATGCCAAATATCTTTTGAGATTCTAAAACATAAATTGTTAACTACCCCTGTATTAAGAGGACCAAATTGGTCCCTTCCTTTTCATATCTGTACCGATGCCTCAGACACAACCCTTGGGGAAGTTCTTGAACAAAGGGAAAATAAAATGCCTTATGCTATTTACTTTGTCAGTAAAAATTCGTCTCCAGCTGAAGTTAATTATACGGTCATAGAAAAAGAATTGCTAGCTGTGGTCCATGCTATCAATAAATTTAGACACTATATTACAGGATATCAAACTTTTGTACACATTGATCATTCAACCATCAAATTATTAATGAAAAAACCTGTAACAAATCCTAGAGTTACAAGATGGCTATTATTATTACAAGAGTTCAATATCAACATTATTGATAGACATGGTAAGGATAACCTTGCGGCTAATTTCTTATCTAGAATGATTCATCTGGGAGATAACACACCCGTAGAAGATAACTTTCCTGATGAAAATTTGTTTGCTAGTTCTACATTTACTCCTTGGTATGCAGATGTAGCTAACTATCTTGTGACAGGGAAGATGCCTCAGAAATTGTCTCCTAGAGAAAAACATAAAGTAATTCAACTAAGTGCAAACTACATGTGGCACGATGATTGTCTCTACAAAACAGGACC
>ML780742.1:708241-723841 GCA_009831015.1 Picea engelmannii
CTGCTTCTCTCTCCTCCCTGTGGTGGGGCCCCAAACTTGGGACCCTGCCGACCTCCCTGATCGGTCTTCTTCTTTCCCTTTGTCCAAAGAGAAAGGTCCTCATTACCCAGAACTGACTACTGCTGCTACTGTCCAGAAGCATCTGCCACTAGTCTAGTATCCTCCTGGACGAAGTCATCCCACATCCTCTCCCATGTAGGCATAATCTCCCTGGAAACAATGCCGCGTACGAATGGACCCCATGGTTTGGTAAAGCTGTTCAAAGCTATCCTCACCATAGAGTTGGGATCCACCACCTTTCCAATGGCTCCAAGCTCATCTCTGATATGGGTGTATCTACCAAGGAATGAAGTAACCGACTCATCCTCAAGCATGAAAATTCCCCTTAGTCGATCATGAAGAACCAACTTCCAGTTCTCATTAGAGCTCTTGTACAACTTGCATAAATATTCCCACATATCATATGCATAAGTCTTCCCAGTCAAGTGGGAAATAATACGATCTCTGGCTGCATCACAAATGGTCCTCTTTGCCTTATTGTTCCTCTTCTTGAAATCTTCCAACAAGACTCGGACAATGACAGGAAGAATCGAAATAGGTGCCTCAACTATATCTCATAGATCGAGGTCCTCTAAGACAAAGACGATCCTTGCCTTCCAAGGCGACCAATTTCTATCCCTGACTAGCCTGTCCTCCACATGCATTTGAGATATTGACATGTCTATCAAACTGTGCTCACTCTGATGCTCCAAATGCAAAGGAACACCACCTCACTCTTGTCATCACAGGTGTGAAAAGAGGCAAGCGAAACCCTGACCTGACTCCTAGCAAGTAGGTGTTAAAAGAGGTAATACACTATGACCTCACTCATGTCCACACAGGTGTGAAAAGAGGCTGTCCAAAAGTGTCAAAAATCAGCCCAACAAATCTTCTCACAACTGTCCACAAACACTATCAACTAGCTGTCCAAAATCTGCCCTGAGTTGTCCAACTGGCACTAAATGAGAGGTACCTTCAGATCTGAAATTTACTGATTGCTTTGGACTATGAACTTGCTGTCCAAAACAACCAACAGATCTGATATAAAACCTCACAAAACTACCCACAAAAGTGCTCCAAAATCATCAAGTCTAAGCCACCTTTGGCTCTGATACCATGTAGATTTTCTGAGGTCTTATGAGGTTGCCTTCTAAGGTCTGTCCTTGACCTTAGTATGGATCTAAGTTTCAACTATGTGGCTGTAGTTTATTGCTATTTTTAGGACAAGAAACAATCACCAAACTTTCTGCTCAATATTTGATGGTTAAGTTCTCTTTTAAGGTGCCCTTGCAAGTGTTTTCTTTACTCAATGTTAGCACATGCAATATACATTAAAACAAATAACACTACCTCTAGATATTTAACTTTAAAATTCTGATCTACACTTCTAAGCATGCATAAATTTGACACAGGTAGTTTTGGTCAACATGACCCTGGATAAACCCCCCCCCGAGGAAAACCAGTTTGGGAGATATGTCTATAAATGAGGAGAATAGATGGTGGAATACAACAAGTACAAAATATAGATGAACCTTTTACAATAACATCTTGTCTCAAGATGAAATACATGTACAAACTAAGAAGGTGCGACCTAGCATGGTGCACCCCTCATAAATGCTACCAAATCCACTAAATCTGCTGCAGATGCCAACTAGAAGCTTTGATCTGGAAACCCCTCCACAGTAATCAAGGATTGATGAGTAGTCTCCCTCTGAAACATACCTCACTTCAATATGACATGTGTAATTCCTCCCCAATGATGATGTGCCCTCCTCCTCAAGTGCGCCCTCCTCAGAACTAAAATCTCCCCACTAAATAAACAAGGCTCCAGGATTGATGGCTCTCTCCATGAAAGCATGCACCCAAGATAGCCTCTCCTAATCCTTAAAACCTCATTCTCTTACTCCCTCTCAAAATCTTGGAGTGAACAAATGAGTGAATGGCCTCTCCTTGGCTTCTTGCGCCCTCCTTTAGGATGCATAAGGAAACCTAAAATATGGACCGTTGAGATCATCCCATATCAAGTCTAATCAATGGTTGAGATCACTCAAAAAGAATCTCATCCAAAAACCCACTTTACTTAAGTTTCCATAGTTTTCACTTTATGTCTATTAATTCACCCACTTTGTGAATTAACTATCACTTTAGGCTAAAATGACCAAATTTCACTTTTGACTTAAATCTCCTAAGTCAAAGTGAAATTAGACACAAAGTACATAGTACATGGTGCAAAGTGCCTCCCCAATGTGTTTAGAAGCTCACAAACATAAGGGGGACCACTTTCCAAGGTACCCAAATCTCAACACTCCCTCTTACCGAGGAAAGTGCTCGTCACCACCAATCTCATCCTTGCAGAGGACATGGTTTCCTCTTGGTATATACTCAGTGAGTATGGCTGTACCCTGATCACTAAAAGTAGTCTCTGTCACAGATCTACTCAATCTGCGTGATCTATAAATGGAACTGAATCTCCATCTATCCAATATCAGCTAGATCTCGGCATCCCACCAAACATCTCCACCTTGGTCTCCCACCAAGGATTCCCACCTACTCTTGGAATCGCACCGAGAGTCAGTCTCTTGGAATCCCACCAAGAGTCTCCCCCTCTTGGTATCTCACAAAGAGTCATAAACTTGGCCTCTCGCCAAGTAACTTCCACCTGAAGTGGATCTAGAACCTGATCTACCTGTCTTAGAAGCTAAGTGAGGCTCAAGCCTTCGTGGTGCCCTGCTCCTCCTCCTCATCAACCTTTGATGCTCTCTGAATCCATAACACCAAATCTCTATCTACTCGACTGCTCTGAAACTGAAGCTATCCTGGGTGGAACAATCACCCACTCTAAGGATGTCCAGGGACACTGAGTCTGATCTCCCTTTGAATCACTATTGTGAGTCAGTTGGTCCTCATCAAATCTGTCTCCCCATATAATGTTGGATGGTGTAACAACAGACAAAGTAGTCACAAAATCACACTCTCTTGCAAAATTCTCACTAAACCCTATCTCCTCTGCTGTCGCTATTGACCCATCCTGCTGCTTCTTATTCTTCTTGGGACATTGTCCTGCACAGTGAACCATCTCTCCACAAGAAAAGCATCTAATTGTGCTCATGTCTCTCTTTTGCCCATTGTTGCTGCTCTCTCCTCCCTATGGTGGGGCCCCAAACTTGGGACCCTACCGACCTCCCTGATTGATCTTATTCTTTCCCTTTGTACAAAGAGCAAGGTCCTCATCACTCGGAACTGAATGTTGTTGCTGCTGTCTAGAATCATCTACCACTAGTCTAGTCTCATCCTGGATGAATTCATCCCACATCATCTCCCATGTAGGCATAACCTCCCTGGAAACAATGCCATGTATGAATGGACCCCATGGTTTGGTAAAGAAGTTCAAAGCTGTCCTCACCGTAGAGTTGGGATCCACCACATATCCAATGGATCCAATCTCATCTCTGATCTAGGTGTATATACCAAGGAATGAAGTAACCGACTCATCCTCGAGCATGCGAATGCCCCTTAGGCGATCATGAAGAACCAACTTACGGTTCTCATTAGAGATCTTGTACAAATTGCATATCTCGTATGCATAATTCTTCCTAATCAAGTGGGGAATAATATGATCTCTGACTACATCACAAATGGTCCTCTTTGCCTTATTGTTCCTCTTCTTGAAATATGCACTGGGGCAGTGACAAGAAGAACCAGAACAGGTGCCTCAACTATATCCCATAGCTCGAGGTCCTCTAAGACAAAGACGATCCTCACCTTCCAAGGAGACCAATTGCTAGCCCTGACTAGCCTGTCCTCCACATGCATCTAAGATACTGACATGTCTGTCAAACTGCGCTCACTTTGATGCTCCTATTGCAAAGGAACACCACCTCACTCCTGTCAACACAAGTGTCAAAAGAGGCAAGCGAAACCCATACCTCACTCCTAGAAAGTAGGTGTGAAAAGAGGTCGTACAATACAACCTCACTCCTATCCACGCAGGTGTGAAAAGAGGTTGTCCACAAGTGTAAAATATCAGCCCAACAAATCTACCCACAACTTTCCACAAACACTGTCAACTAGCTGTCCAAAATTTTCCCTGAGCTGTCCAACTGGCACTAAATGAGAGGTACCTTCAGATCTGAAATTTACTCACTATTTTGGACTATAAACTTGCTGTCCAAAACAACCAACATATCTGATATAAAACCTCAAAAAAATTCCCACAAAAGTGCTCCAAAATCAACAAGTCTAAGTCGTCTTTGGCTCTGATACCATGTAGATTTTCTAAGGTCCTATGATCTAAGGTCTGTCCTTGACCTTAGTATGGCTCTGATTTTCAATTGTGTGGATGTATTTTTTTGCTATTTTTAGGGCAACAAATAGTCACCAAACCTTCTTCTCAATATTTGATGGTTAAGTGCTCTTTTAAGGTGCCCTTGCAAGTGTTTTCTTTACTCAATGTTAGCACATGCAATACACATTAAAACAAATAACACTACCTCTATATATTTAAATTTAAAATTCTTATCTACACTTCTATGCATGCATAAATTTGACACAAGTATTTTTGGTCAACATGACCCTGGACAAACCCCCCCGGGGAAAAATAGTTTGGGATATATGTCTATAAATGAGGAGAATAGATGGTGGAATACAAGTACAAAATATAGATGAACCTGTTACAATAGAAGCTTATCTCAAGCTAAAATACAAGGCCAAACCAAGCAGGCACGCCCCTCATAAATGCTACCAAATCCACTGAATCTGCTGCAGATGCCAACTGGAAGCCTTGATATGAAAACCCCTCCACAATAATCAAGCACTGATGAGTAGCCTCCATTTGAAATGGATCTCACTGCAATCTGACAGGTGTAATTCCTCCCCGCTGATGATTTTCCCTCCTCCTCAAGTGCTCCCTCCTCAGAAATGGAAGCTCCCCACTAAATAAACAAGGCTCCAAGACTGATGGCTCTCAACATGAAAGCATGCACCCAATATAGCCTCTCCCAATGCCTGAAACCTCATCCTCTTGCTCCCTCTCAAACTCTTGGAAAGAACAAATGAGTGAATGGCCTCTCCTTGGCCTCTTACACCCTCCTTTGGGATGCATAAGGAAACTTAAAATATGGACCGTTGAGATCATCCCATCTCAAGTCTAATAAATGGTTGAGATCACTCAAAAAGAATCTCATCCAAAAACCCACTTTAATTAAGTTTTTATAGTTTTCCCTTTATGTCTATTAATTCACCCACTTTGTGAATTAATTGTCACTTTAGGCTAAAATGACCAAATTTCACTTTTGACTTAAATCTCCTAAGTCAAAGTGAAATTAGACACAAAGTATAGTACATGGTACAAAGTAACTCCCTCATGTGTTTAGAAGCTCAAAAACACAAGGGGGACCACTTTCCAAGGTACCCAAATCTCAACACTTTGAGCATGCAATGTAGTGTAATGTAATGCTTATTGAAAATGAGCGTAGCCGACATCTCTTTCTCTTAAGAGATAAGTTTCATTGCATTTCCTCTGTTCTCTGTTCTCTGTTGTATTTTTGTTTGTATTTCATTTCAGTCTCAACATAATCTAGATCAATTCATTAAACAAGCAAAGTATAGTTCATAGGTCTAAATTACATCCTTTTTCATCCCATAATCAACCCTCAAGATATTCCTTCTGCATCCACAGAAACAAAGTCCCAATCATTAAGGGTTTTTAGTAATTCATCTACTAAATGTTTTCCTAAACCCAAGAACTCCTAGTGTTTTACATGCCTATGGAATTTTGTAAACTTAGACCAATTTATCCCACATGCATCATGGGAATTATTCTCTTCTCACTCTCTCATATAATCAAGGTGAAGGAGGCCCTTTGAGCATGCAATAGAGTGTGATGTAACTCTTATTGCAAATGATAGCCGACATCTCTTTCTCTTCAGAGATAATCTACCACCATTCTATCCAATTTGTGTTCTACATTATTATGTTATTCATTAATAGAAGTTGGGTTTCATTGCATTTCCTTTTTTCTTTGATATATTTTTCTTTGTATTTCATTTTGTTATCAACATAATCTGGATCATTCCATAAGTAAGCATAGTTTAGAGGTCTAAAGGCTCTCCTTTTCCATCCCATAGTCAACCCTCAAGATATTCCTTTTGAGTCCACAAAAAGAAAGTCCCAATCATTAAGGGTTTTTGAGAATTCACCTACTACCTTTTTTCCTAAACCTGGGAACTCCTAGTGTTTTACAAGACTATGAAAATTTGTAAACTTAAACCAATTTATCCAACATGCATCAAGGGAATTTCTCTCCTCTCACTCTCTCATATAATCTATGTGAAGGAGGTACTTTGAGCATGCAATGGAGTGTGATTTAATGATCATTGCGAATGAGCGTAGCTGAAATATCTTTCTCTTTAGAGATAAGCTACCACCATTCTAGCTAGTGTGTGTTCTAAAATATTATATTATTCATTAATAGAAGTTGGGTTTCATTACATTTCCTTTGTTTTTTTCTATACTTTTGTTTGTATTTTGTTTCATTCTCAACATAATCCAAATCAATTCCTTAAATAAGTAAAGTATAGTTTATAGGTCTAAAGGATATCCTTTTCCATCCCATAATCAACCCTCGATATCTTCCTTCTGAGTCCATATAAAGAAAGTTCCAATCATTAAGGGTTTTTGAGAATTCACCTACTACCCAGTTTCCTAGACTTGGGAAGTTCTAGTGTTTTACATGCCTATGCAATTTTGTAAACTTAGACCAACTTATCTTGTTGATTTCTATAGCTTCAAAAGGTCTTCTACATTGGCTCGATGTCTTAGCATGTGGAAGAGAAGTTCTCTTTAGGTGGTTGTTTGAGAGGAGAAACTAATATGAGCTCCTTCCTAAGTTTAACTTAGGAAAAATACATTAATTAATGTAGACTTTGGGATAAAGTTTTCTAAGGATAAATAATCAATGATTTGAGTGAATTATATCTAATCTCCAGTGTTGATCTAAGAAGGCTAAGAATTAATCCTATCCCTCTATCACTTTGGAGATTAGGGATTTTTCCTATGGATAAATTATAAAGTAAACCTAAGGGATAGGATGGAGACACATTGAGGAAGTGATTTTCTCAAGGAGTGAGAGACTCGAGTGATTGAGGAGAATTGTGAGGGATTGTAGAGAAGGATCTCAGGGAGAATTTCAGGACAATCGAGTTGGAAAGAGGAGAGGTTGAGTTTTCTAGGAGCCATGTGACTGAAAGGAGACTGAGGTTTTTTGGAGGGTGATTTCCCAAAACTGATTTCCAGTGGGGGGTGAGTTACAGGTTCTCACACAACTGCATATTTCTTTGTGGGTCTAAACCCACATTATCCAGATTTAATAGAGTGAAGGAAGATTGTTGTTGGGTGAAACTTTCTCTATTGTTATGTTTTTGATTTCTCCAGTTATTTCCGTTGCATTGAATTTTTGTGTTAATATACCAATGTACTTATTTTATCAATAGTTTTCAGATTTTATTGAGGAAAATAGTTTCTGGGTTTTAAATAACCCATTGAAGTAAAATAAACTAGATCTAGTATAAGAGAATTAACATGGTATTAGAGCACTAGAAACTATGAATAATGGAGATCAGTGGCACAAGGGTTTTGTGGCTAAAGTCGATCTGGATAAAATGGCATCATCAGGTTTGAGATTTGAAGACAAATTGGTGGGGGATGCAAACTTCAATCCATGGAAGGAGAGGATTAAACTAGTGTTGATGGGAAACAACCTATGGGATTTTGATGAGAAGGAGATTCAAGTTTCTTCGGATCCCACACAAGCAACCAAACACAATATGAAATATGTGAAGGCTAGATGGATCATTTTGTATGATGTGAAGGCTAGAGGGATCATTTTGGATGATGTGAAGAATGACATTATTCCTCATGTCACAAGGAATAAAAAAACTCACAAAATGTGGAAAGCCTTAATCAAGTTGTACCAAAGTGACAAGCATAACAAAAATATGGTGCTAAGGGAAAATCTAGGCAATATTAAGATGAACATATCTAAAACTATAGCCTCATACTTACAAGAATTCAATAGGTTCGTGATGAATCGACAGTTTTTGGGGAAGTTGTGGATGAGATGGAACTTGTAAAAGTAAAACTAGAGGGTTGTACCAAGCAGTAGGCTACATTTGTGACAGGTATCCTTTACAGAGACAATATTTATGATTGGGCTAGATTGTGGGACGATTTCACCCAAAAGGAGATTTGGGAGGAATATATAACTGGTGGAAAATAAAAAGGTGGAAATGAGGAGAATCTTGCTCTAACTGGGCTAGAAAATTAGGGAAAGGGTAAATCCAGGCAGAACTAAAGTGAAGGATAATATTCACAAATGAATAGTGACATGAGCAAAGTTAAGTTATTTTCATGTCATAAATTCAATCATTATGCTAGAGAATGTCCAAACAAGAAGAAAGGAAATGGGAAGACAACAAAAACTCCATCCACACAAATGGATGAGTTAGATAAAAAATTCGAGAAGGAATTTGTGCTAATGTCTTGTCTTTCTAGCACCATTAAAAGGGGGGCATGGTTTGTGGACAATGGGACATTTTTTCACATGATTTGATGTTGTGACAACTTCACTAGTATKACCATGGAGTGTCATGATCTTCATGTAGATCTTAGTGACAACAATAGATATGCAATAGAGAGTATTGGTAGCAYACAGTTCCAGATGGAATCTGGAAGTAATATATAGGTTTAGCAAGTTATGCATGTACATGGGTTGTAGAATAATTTACTCTCTATATCGACCATGTAGGGTAGAGGACTTGAGGTCAATTTCAAAGGAGGTGAGGTAGCTATCARGCTGAAAGGGGATGATATTAGCATGAAGMAAGTTATAGAAAACAAAGAGAGTAATTTGTATATGTTGAGAGGATAACCAATGAAATCCCTCATACATAGAAGTGACAACCATAGTGAACTTTGGCACAGGAGGATGGGACATMTATAGTATAGGGCTCTATCATTGTTACGGGAGATGGTCACTAGTTTTCTGGAGTTCAGTGTTGAGTAGGATGGTGTGTGTAAAGGATGTGCACTTGGAAAACAAGCCAAGGAAACATTCCTAAAAATGAGACCAGGTGCATGGGAGTGTTGAATTTGGTGCATTCCAACATGGTTGGTCTTATGTTAGTGGAATATATCTCGGGGTGTAGTTACTTTGTGACATTTATATATGACTATTCCATGAGGACATGGATTTACTTCATGAAGGCCAAAGATGAGGTATTTTTTCAGTTTCAAGAGTTCAAATATCTTGTGGAGAACCAAACTGGGAAGAAGATCAAGGTCTTGAGATAAGAAAATGGAGGCAAGTATACCTCCAATAAGTTCAAGTATTTCTACAGGGTACCAAGAATCAAGAAACAACTAACAATGCCCTACAATCTAGAAAAAAATGGAGTGGTAGAGAGGAAGAACATGACTATAGTTGGATCAACCAAGGCCATCATCCATGATTAAGATATGCCTATGTTCTTATGGGTGGAGGCATGCAATATGACTATATACTTACATAACATGAGTGCTCATGAGGAAGTGGAGTACGTGACTCCAGAGGAAGCATCCATAGGAGTGAAAATGGAGGTGAGTCATCTGCATATCTTCGATAGTCCAGTATATGTCCACATTCTGTCAAATAAGAGGACTAAAATTGATCCCTCATCAAAGAAGAGAATTTTTGTTGGATATAGTGAGACTTAAAGGTCTATAAGATCTACATTCCAAGATAGAGGAAGATAACAATCATCCGAGATGTCATATTTGAGGAGTGTAGGACCTTTAGGAGGTCACATGACAAAAATCCAATGGTGTTATAGGATCAAGAGAGAGAGGATCCAAAGGTTGAGAAAGGACAACAACACCAACAGTAGGGACACAACCTTATGATCAGGAGGAGTACCAAGAGGTTCCTTCGAGATATACTAGGAGGAGATTGAGATGGGCCAAGAAAACCTTGAGGGATGCATAGGAGCATGTGGAGGATCCTAGTAGGACCTTCAGGGAGAGTAGATCACCTACCATATTTTCCAGTTATATGGCCTTAATGAGCAACATTAATGAGTCAAATCCTTCTACCTTCGAGGAGGCAACAAACCAACAGGTTTGGAAGGATGCCATGATGGAAGAGTATATTTCCATCATGAGGAATGATGTGTGGGAGATAGTACCGAGTCCTGAGAGAAATTCAATGGAGGGAAAGTCAATGGTCACTTCTCAGTGGATGTTTAAGGTCAAGCATGTTGCAGCTGGAAGCATTGAGAAGTACAAAGCAAAGTTCATGGCAAGAGGGTTCTCCCAGAAGGAGGGAGTGGAAAATGAGGAGAAATTTTCACCCTTCACCAGATATGCATCTATTAGATAAGTTATATCTATTGCCTCATAAAGGTGGTGGAGGAATCATCAGGTGGATGTGAAGACTTCCTTCCTCAATGGGGTGATTGAGGAAGAAGTATATATTGAGAAGCCTTAGGGATTTGAGGTGCATGGGAGGGAGTCCGATGTATGTAGATTGAAGAAGGCCTTGTACAGACTTAAGTAGGCACCTTGTGCATGGTAATCAAGGATTGATGGGTACCTACTTGTTTTAGGATTCACTAAAAGTGAGGCATATCCTAACTTCTGTTACACACTTGTTGGAGATGATCCACTCATTCTAGTGCTATATGTTGATGATTTGTTTCTAACAAGATCATATAATCTCATAAGGATGTGAAAGGAGGACCTTTATACGAAATTTGAGATGAAGTATATTGGATTGATTCACTACTTTTTGGGACTTGAGGTGGGGCATCAACCAAGAGATATTTTCCTTGGCCAGAGAAAGTATGCAATTGAGATCTTGAAGAAATTCATGATGGAGGATTGTAGGCTGATGTCTACACCTATGATCACTAACTTGAGAAAAAATAATGCTTTTGAGGATGAGTTGGCRGATCCCAATTTTCACAGGAAGTTGATCGGGTCCTTTATGTATCTGGTCAACACCAAGCCAAATATTTTCTTTGTAGTGAATACACTCAACTAGTTCATAGTGGAGCCGAGGAGGGTTGATTGGGTGGAAGAAAAGCACATTTTRAGGTATATTTGTGGTACAATGGACTTTGGAATGAGATATATCAKAGTTGGTGGAGTGAAATTGYAKGGGTACACAGATTCAGATTGGGAAGGGAGTGCAATGGGCATAAAGAGTATTTCTAGACGTTGTTTCAAYTTGGGGTCAKAAGTGATCTCATGGTTTAGTAGGAAGCAACACTCAGTGGCACTTATATCAACAAATGATGAGTACATGGCAGCAAGTCTGTTGAGTTGCGAGGCCATTTGGATTCATAAGATGCTCATAGGGTTATTTGGTCTTGAGATGGGGCCTACAATGATCTACTGTGATAACCAAAGTTGTATCAAGCTTTCAGAAAATCTAGTGTTTCATGATAGGTCCAAGCATATAGAGATCATCTACCACTTCATCATAGACAGGGTCTAAAGAGGTGTTGTTGATTTTTCAGTACATATCCACAAGGGAGTACATAACATACATTCTCACCAAGCCTCTAGTGAAAGGGATTTTTTTTTCTACAGGGACAAGTTGGTGGTGGTGGAAAATCCCTTCCTTGCTAGGAGAGAGTGTTGATTTCTATACCTTCAAAAGGTCTTCCACATTGGCTCGGTGTCTTAGCATGTGGAAGAGAAGTCCTCTTTGGGTGGTTGTTCAAGATGAACAAATAATATGAGATACTTCCTAAGTTCAACTTATGAAAAGTACATTAATTAAATTATTTTATTATTGTAAACTTTGGGATAAAGTTTTCGAAGGATGAATAATTAATTATTTAAGTGAATTAGATATAATCTCCACCGTTGATCGAAGAAGGCAAGGATTTAATCTTATCCCTTTGTCATTTTGGAGATTAGGTATTTGGCCTATGGAGAAATTATAAAGTAAACCTAAGGGAGAGGATGAAGACACATTGAGGAAGCAATTTTCTCAAGGAGCGAGAGACTGAGGAGAATTGTGAGAGATTGTAGAGAAGGATCTCAAGGAGAATTTCAGGACAACCCAGTTGGAAAGAGGAGAGGCCAAATTTCCTAGAAGTCAAGGGACCGAAAGGAGGTCGAGGTTTCTAGGGGGCTAATTTCCAGTAGAGGGGCCAATTTCCCGAGACTGATTTCCAGTGGGGGATGAGTTACAGGTTCTCACACAAATGAATATTTATGTTAAACCCAAATTTTCCATATTTAATAAAGTGAAGCAAGATTGTTTTTGGGTGCAAATTTCTCTGTTGTTATGTGTTTGATTTCTCTGGTTATTTCCCCTGTATTTAATTTCCGAGTTAATATACCAATGTATTTATTTTATCAACAATTTTCATATTTTATTGAGGAAAATAATTTCTGGGTTTTAAATAAATTGTTGAAGTAAATAAATCAGATCTGGTATAAGATAATTAACATATCCCATGTGCATCRTACCTAAKGTGTAGAAGAGTTGGTGACAAAGTGTGTTGTTAAGGCACTTCGTGATGTTAAGTCATCGGTTCAAAACCTACGGGGGCAAAACATCTAGCCATGTTAAGGGTTGGTGTGGCTCAGGATGGGTGTGATCCCCGAGTTATTTTGATGGCTTAGATGCCCCTAAGTCGTGTTTTCTCAGCCACATGATAGTCTCGCAGGTCACAGACAAACTAATATATATATATATATATATCCAATGTGCATCATGGGAATTATTCTCCTCTCTCTCTTTCTCTATCACATATAATCGAGGTGAAAGAAGTCCTTTGAGAATGCAATGGAGTGTGATGTAATTCTTATTGCGAATAAGTGTAGCCGACATCTCTTTCTCTTCAAAGATAAATACCACCATTTTATCCAGTCTATGTTCTACAATATATGTTAGTCATTAATATAAGTTGGGTTTCATTGCATTTCCTTTGTTCTTTTCTATATTTTTGTTTGTATTTCATTTCTTTCTCAACATAATCCAAATCAATTCCTTAAATAAGTAAAGTATAGTTTAGAGATTTAAAGGCTCTCCTTTTCCATCCCATAATTTACCCTCAAGATCTTCCTTCCAAGTYCACGGAAAGAAATTTCCAACCATTAAGGGTTTTTGAGAATTCACTTACTACCTTTTTTCCCAAATTTTYTCTTGTATYGTCACAATGTCAGGTTTTGGAACAAGAAACTATCTAACTAGGGTATTTTTTAGAGGCACTTCCCAAACCTCTAATATTAAAGGATAAAATGATCATATTTTAACCTTTTCAAATGCTTGGCCTATTCTAAATGCATCGATGATAGTTTCTTATTTCCTATTTCATTTGTCAGGAAAAGATTTGTCTTGTACATGGATCAAGTGATATTTCATTCCCAAAGTATTGCTAGTGCCCTCTTTCCCCAAGTCTAGACTTAAACCCCCCTCAATTTCTATCATATCCCCTTCTAGAGTTGAATTTTTTTATTTGAGAGAGTAACTATTTTTCCCTATGCATAGTGAGCCATTCTTTTTTGTAGAGGATTAAGCACATGATTTTGAAGTCTGTGAGGATTTTTTAGAAGCCTTCATAGGGGAATATGAAGGAATTGGAATATTTTATTTTGAACCTATTCTTTGAAGACATTTGGAATGTTTTTTTTTTTGGATTTAGGGTCCCTGCCTTTAATATAGGGTAGTTTGAATGAGAATATATAAATCCCCATGATTCAACCCCCAATCTAGCCATGAAATACTAGTGCTGTGCAATTATGAGTGAAAAACGAAAGTAGGTGAGATTATGAACTTACCTGGATCTTGAGTTTCTTGATTTGGTCCATAATCTCCCATTTTTTCTTCCATCTTCGTCTCCTCCCTTATTGACAAAGATAAAAAAAAATTGTTATATAATACCTCGTTAAACATCTAGCTCTCCTCTCTAATACATTCTACTAGATTCAAACTATGATTAGGGTCAAGAGATTGAATAACTAGTTCCTTGGTGACTAAAATTTCAACACCCTTCTGCCCTTCCTCATAAGTAATTTTTATTTGGGTTTCTCTTGACCAATTCTATTTTTTCCTCCATGAATTGTGATGGCTCGACTTCCTTTTTCCTCCATTCAAATTTGTAAAATTTTATAGCACAGTCCTTTACAACATGGCCATCAAAATGGTACCCAACAATAAGTTTAATATATGTGTATGTGTGAGTGCATGAATTTGGTGGACGAAAAAATAGCAAGGGGGTCAGTAGGAACACACATTTGTAGGAACACATGCACATTCTCAGGAATGCTCATGCATTCCTGGTGCTATAGGTTTGACAAAGCCCGAACCTCCACTCAACTCGCCACATAGTTTTTTCGATAGGAACACATGCACATTCTTAACAATGCGTGCACATTCCTCTGATATAGCATTTTTAATGGGTCACAAGCGGGATTTGTGCCCATTTTCACACATCACGGTTGTGTTTTTTGTTATCTTTTTAGCTCAGGAGGTACTCCACATGTTTTGTCTTGTATGCAGATGTAACCTTATGTTGACACTACTAGACACTTGACTTTGTAATGGGTTTTTATAAAGTTGTGATAAAGTGGTTCTTTTATTAAAGTGACTTTTTAATGAAGTGTACCTTATAATATTAAAGTGACTTTTTTTCATAAAGTGCACTTATGTAATAAAGTGAAATGTACTTTAATATTTTAAGTGATTTATTTTGGAGGGAATGAATCATGGCCCTTGATATTGTAAAGAAAATATTATATCTTGGCCTTTGGATTTAGGATTAGGGAAGGTGAAAAGACACTTGGGAGGGAAAATGTCATCGTCATATTTTATAAAAGAATGCATTGGGTAGTGTGCAAGACACAAGAGAAGGAGATT
This sequence comes from Picea engelmannii, assembly GCA_009831015.1. Taxonomy (NCBI): domain Eukaryota; kingdom Viridiplantae; phylum Streptophyta; class Pinopsida; order Pinales; family Pinaceae; genus Picea; species Picea engelmannii. Next base: position 723,189 of record ML780742.1, read on the forward strand.
GAGAGAGAATCTCTGAGTAATATTGAGAGAGGAAAGAGGGCACATTTCCCAAGAGACATTGGACACAAATCCCAAGGAGAATTTTCTATTTTGTGAGTGCTGAAGTTTTTGTAGTTAGAGAGGCCGTACTGTATAGATCCATACATTTCTTACAAGAGGCTGGTATGGCACATAAATCAAGGCAAATTGTTGCATGGATTTCGAGGCATCCATATCAATGTTTTCTGTTGGAGAAGAGGGCATTTCTGTTGATGTCTGTATAGCATATATTTTGGCACATATTTCAAGGTGCTGGAAAGGGAAAATCTATACAGTTGTACAGATTTTTTGGGCATGAAAATCGAGGCAGAGTTTGGGACAATTTTGGTGTTGTAAGGTATTTTTCTCTTGGTTGGAAATTTTGTAATTGCTGCTGATATGTACTCTACTAAAGATGAATAATAAGATCTCTCTTTCTCTCATTAGGTTTCTCCACATTGGGGTTTTCCCTGGATTTTGCCTAAATTTCTGAGTTATTAATGGCTGGATGAATGTTGTTTATTGTGTTTATTCGCTGCATATATACTTAGCAATGTGTATTTTTGCTTATGGTAATTTCTGAATGTGGGTTTTAGAAATTTCAGAGTTCATGTAAGACAATTATCTCTAGGTTG